>JACXGK010000002.1:167864-286703 GCA_016801125.1 Novumbra hubbsi
CCCCCCCCCCACTTTGTTCAACTACCTAGACAGCATTGGTCTGTATGTTCAATTTAAAATACGACTATTCTGATTTCCACTCCATAATGATCACAAGCTGGAGTACTTTATTATAAAACGTTATATAAAATAACCCCTATCCAAATTATAACAATCCTTAATTGGTTTAAAAATTGTGTATGGATAGAAAATACCATATATCATATAAAAAAATGCAGAGTCTGATTTACATTGTGGGTTTGTGTTTAAGCTCTTCCCACAGGTCAGCCCAGGGCATATAGATACAATTATAATTGATTTGTCTGGTGTTAATCGTGGCTTGGGGGCCCATCCAAATCTGTCCATCCAGCTTTCCCTCTTATAAATTAAATCAACTGAAAGAAATTCTGGCGGCTGATGCCTTTCTCTTATCCTGGGGAACTCGATCCTGTGGTGCCATCAGTCACTCTGTCCCCCTTCTATTCCTAGACCATTATGCATCCGCCAGTGGCCTTTCCCTCAACTCGCCAAAGATGCCGGATCCTAAAGATAGCTTACTCTGTCTGCTCACCATTGACAAAATTATGAGTTATTGTCTCCCCCCTGATTTTGTGTAGGTCATGATCCTTTTTTAGATGAATGCTGTTGTTTTTTTATGGTCATCTCACTAGATTACTTTTCAATGGGTTTTTTTACACAGAATCTCTATCTTCTGCACAAATATGAATGACATAGAGGAAGAGAATGAGTGAGTAACAGGAACCATTCAAATTCAATTCAATTGTATACTATAACTGCTATTTTAGTAACACTGTTGTTAATGTGTCTTAAACTGACAATGCATTTCCCCCTCACTGTTTATAGGGATCCACAGGAAGGTATGAGCAATTGTTTTTTACTTTTCTAATCTTATTGATCTCATCATCACCCCTCATCTGTTATTTTTCACATTCACTCCCTCAGTTATGAAAAGTTATGTTAATATTCCCAGGCTCTCACACCGATATCCGAACTCCAACTGATGAAATTATCCCACAGAGTCAGATTTCTTATTATATATCCTCACATATAAATCTGTTTCTAGGTACACAAACCTAGTTGGCTGATCTCATGTATCTGTTGATTCTGCCATTTTCACCCCTACAACAAACTCTGTAAAAGTTTGTTCATACCAATGAATGCCAGTAACAAAATGGAATTTCAACAATAGTATCCCAAACTCGTCTAACTAGGGTTCCTACAAGGTTGTTTTATTATTATTTATTTTTTATTTTTTCAATATGTTCATTTTTAATTGGTTTCTAACTGAATTTATTTGTCATTTCTTCCATGCCTTGTATAAAGAAGAGGAGGAACGTCCTAAACACAAGTATGTTTGTCAATTTAAACAATTTAATTCAAGTCACTTGAGAACCAATTCTCATTCTGGCAAAATGCATTGAAATGCAGAAGACAGAACACAAGGCAACATAAGCAATCTACTTTAAAAAATAAAGTATGTATAAATACAAGTAGACAAGTGATGTGGAGGTCAACAAGGGCATGTGCGACAGCACTTTATCAGTGTGTGGCCAGTTGTGTAAAAACCAGTGTCAGCATAGAGTTTGATGAGGGAGTTAATGGCAGCAAGGAAAACACATTAATATTAACAGGAAAAACTAATGAATATAAACAGGGAATAGGGTAGCTCATTAATATAAACAGGGAAAAGGGTAGCTCATTAATATTAACAGGGAATAGGGTAACTCATTAATATAAACTGGGAATAGGGTAACAAAGTTATTTACATAACTTAAAAAAGTTTCTCATATAAAAAGGGAAAAGTAATAAATAATAACAAGGAATAGGGTAACTCATTAAAATATGCAGGGAATAGAGTAACTCATTAATATTAACAGGGAATAGGGTAACAAAGTAATTTATATAACTTAAAAAAGTAATAGCATAGAGTTTGATGAGGGAGTTAATGGCAGCAAGAAAAACACATTAATATTAACAGGAAAAACTAATGAATATAAACAGGGAATAGGGTAACTTATTAATATATGCAGGGAATAGGGTAACTCATTAATATTAACAGGGAATAGAGTAACTCTAAAAATCTAGTCTTGAGGGACGAGTGGACAGAAATCCACAGATTGTTCACAGGTAATAATTGTTTTTACCAGGCTAGACAGTGAACCCAAGGTTGTGGAGCCAATTAATATGGATATAAAAGTTTTGATCTGTGGCAAACACTCCTAATTAAATCAATTTGGGTTTCATGATGTAACATAAAATTTGGAGGGTTGAATACTTTTGAGAGACACAGTAATCAAGTCATGCGACAATATTTTGCTTATTCCTTCTTGTTTTACAGGCCCACAATCTCCCAAATCACAGCCCCCAAACTCCCTGAAGGGGATAGGGTTGACTTTGATGTGAGTCTACACGTACATGTAGGTTTTTTTTCAAGGAGATAAAAATCAATAATAATTTGTGTGACTTTGCCCCAAAAAAGCCCCAAAGGTCTCAAATTAAAGTGCTTTTTATTTCAGGACTATAATGAATGAGTCCAAAATGGCCCCTTTTGTTATTGTTTATATTATATTCATTATTGTGGTGTGGTGAAGGACATCCACAGGAAAAGAATGGAGAAAGACCTTCTGGAGCTGCAGACCCTAATTGACGTCCATTTTGATCAGAGGAAGAAAGAAGAGGAAGAGCTCATCGGGCTCAAAGACAGGATTGTAGGTCAATACCTCTCTTTTTCTCCCCCAGCCTAGGCATGTTGCACATGTCTCGCTCTCTCTTCACAACCCAGTCTTTATGTATACCAACTTTCACTCCAATTCTCTGGGCCAGCATGTCTGAGTTGAATGTGTAGGTTTTTGTGTCTAGACAGAGGTTCATATTTAATTACTGTTGTGGTAATGTTACATGTATGAAACTGAACGTCCACTACGTCACAAAGGTCTATCTGCACTTACCGTCTATCCCAGGAGAACCGCAGATCAGAGAGAGCAGAGCAGCAGAGGGTGAGAGCGGAAAAAGAACGGGACAGACAAACACGGATCGCGGTAAACGGCAGTACAGTGGGCCTGCATTGGTTAGCACTGTGTAGCACCTGTTCAGTCATTGGTAGTGATGACAGTTGGCCACGTAAAAGCACGTGCCGCACGACGTTACCAATTGGATTGCAACGAGACCTTTTTGTCCTCAGGAGGAACGTCAGAGGAAGGAGGACGAGGAAGCCAAGAAGAGGGCAGAAGACGATGCCAAGAAAAAGAAAGTGCTCTCTAACATGGGAGCTCACTTTGGGGGTTTCTTGGCAAAGGTCAGAAGGCCAACAATGCAGAAGATCCCTATGTTGTTGAAATGACTTCTTTCCGGGTTGAAAATACGTCTTTCAAGTGGGATTTAGATGATAGCACCATCTACCACTTAAACTGACGATAGGCAGCGTGTATAGTATACTACACGTCCTGTGTGTGTGTAAATATCTAGTGACTTAATTGAATGATAGTGGTGGTTAATTCAACCACACAGCTTTTCTGGATGATGGTGTCTCTCCTCAGGCAGAGCAGAGGAGAGGAAAGAGACAAACAGGAAGGGAGATTAAGAAGAAGACCCTTGCAGAAAGAAGCCAACCCCTCGCCATCGACAACCTGAAAGAGGAAGCCCTGAGGTCAGCGATATATGAACTGACCCAAATGAGACATTATACTTATGAGCAACTATGGCGGACAAGCAATGTGAAAGTAATATTTCCTCATTGAGGTCTATTGTTTAAACGTTTGTTAAAGTAGTTAAAGTGGAAATCTAAAATGGATGCAGGGGCTTTGAATGGAATAGGCCTCAATTAACTTGATGAACTGATGACTTGCACAATAAATGTTGTAAATGAGTAAATGTTGAGAATAGTCATACTCCCACTATAAATGCTTTGTGTCTTCCTCAGGGACCGGGCCATTGAGCTCTGGAACTGGATTTACCACCTGGAGTCCGAGAAATTTGACCTGACTGAAAAGACGAAACGTCAGAAATACGAGGTCAGGAGATTGAAAATGTGTTGCATTAACATTGGAATATAGTCAACTGTAAAGTCTTTGAAAATGAAATGTCAAACTGTTATTCTATTTTAATACTAATATTGTCATAGGATGCTCATATGACTACGTGAAAATGCAAATGCAATTTGGATTATTGCATTTTCATTTGAATTCTGTCTAAAATAACACTTACATTTATTACAAATGATATTGCATTTGTGAAATTGCATTGTCATTTGAACCTAGTCCCCTATGGGCTTCCATACCTGTATACACAATTGTGGCTGGGGGATATATTCTCCGTAGAAATGTACTCTCTAGAGCTCGATGGAAGTTGTTGCAATGAGGTAAGATGATAATAAAAAAAATTACAATACAAACTATCAACAAAAAGGGGGAAATGCCAATACAATAAAAAGTACATTTTGTCTTTTTGCAGATAAATGTTCTCCTAAACAGAATTTCTCATGCCCAGAAATTGTAAGTAATTCCTCCATTTCTTTCTGCTTTGGCAATAATAATAACCTATAAAAATGGTTATAGCATGCAATTTACGTATTTCAATAAGACCATGTTGAGTATTCAGACCCCTTTACTTATTAACTTAAATGTGTCTTTTTTATATATACAGTGGGGCAAAAAAGTATTTAGGCAGCCACCAATTGTGCATGTTCTCCCACTGAAAAAGATGAGAGAGGCTTGTAATTTTCATCATATGTACACTTCAACTATGACAGACAAAATGAGAAAACAAATCCAGAAAATCATATTAGGATTTTTAATGAATTGAATTGCAAATTATGGTGGAAAATAAGTATTTGGTCAATAACAAAAGTTTATCTCAATACTTTGTTGTATACCGCTTGTCAGAGGTCAAACGTTTTCTGTAAGTAAACATCACCCTGCACAGCCACAAGAGGTATGGTCACCCCTTTGAGCCTGGTGCCTCTCTAGGTTTCTTCCTACACTCCGGCCCCGTAGGGAGTTTTTCCTAGCCACCATGCTTCAATCCTGTTGTTGTGTGCTCACTGGGGTTTTAGGCTGGGTGTTTTTGTAAAAGCACTTTGTGACAACTGCTGTTGTAAAAAGGGCTTTATAAATAAATTTGATTGATTGATTGTAAGTCTTCACAAGGTTGTCACACACTGTTGCTGGTATTTTGGCTCATTCCTCCATGCAGATCTCCTCTAGAGCAGTGATGTTTTGGGGCTGTTGCTGGGCAACACGGACT
Organism: Novumbra hubbsi; assembly: GCA_016801125.1. NCBI lineage: Eukaryota > Metazoa > Chordata > Actinopteri > Esociformes > Umbridae > Novumbra > Novumbra hubbsi. The sequence continues at coordinate 173,106 of JACXGK010000002.1, forward strand.
TTCAACTCCCTCCAAAGATTTCCTATGGGATTGAGATCTGGAGACTGGCTAGGCCACTCCAGAACCCTGAAATGCTTCTTACGAAGCCACTCCTTCGTTGCCCAGGCGATGTGTTTTTGGATCATTGTCATGCTGAAAGACCCAGCCACATGTCATCTTCAATGCCCTAGCTGATGGAAGGAGGTTTTCATTCAAAATCTCATGATACATGGCCCAATTCATTCTGTCCTGTACACGGATCAGTCGTCCTGGTCTCTTTGCAGAAAAACAGCCCCAAAGCATGATGTTTCCACCCCCATGCTTCACAGTAGGTATGGTGTTCTTTGGATGCAACTCAGCATTCTTTGTCCTCCGAACACGACGAGTTGAGTTTTTACCAAAAAGTTATATTTTGGTTTCATCTGACCATATGACATTCTCCCAATCTTCTTCTGGATCATCCAAATGCTCTCTAGCGAACTTCAGATGGGCCTGGACATGTACTGGCTTCAGCAGGGGGACACGTCTGGCACTGCAGGATGAGTCCCTGGCGGCGTAGTGTGTTACTGATCGTAGGCTTTGTTACTTTGGTCCAAGCTCTTTGCAGGTCATTCACTAGGTCCCCCCCGTGTGGTTCTGGGATTATTGCAGATTCAGTCTTCCCAGCCTGGTGCAGGTCTACAATTTTGTTTCTGGTGTCCTTTGACAGCTCTTTGGTCTTGGCCATAGTGGAGTTTGGAGTGTGACTGTTTGAGGTTGTGGACAGGTGGCTTTTATACTGATAACAAGTTCAAACAGGTGCCATTAATACAGGTAACGAGTGGAGGACAGAGGAGCCTCTTAAAGGAGAAATTACAGGTCTGTGAGAGCCAGAAAGCTTGCTTGTTTGTAGGTGACCAAATACTTATTTTCCACCATAATTTGCGAATAAATTCATTTAAAATCCTACAATGTGATTTTCTGGATTTCTTTTCTCATTTTGTCTGTCATAGTTGAAGTGTACCTGTGATGAAAATGACAGGCCTATCTCATCTTTTTCAGTAGGAGAACTTGCACAATTGGTGCCTGACTAAATACTTTTTTGCCCCACTGTACACGGCTTAAAACAATTAAGGGAACATGTCATCATCACAGAATAGCACCAATCAATCTATTCAGTTAGGAAGCATAAACAATTGTGAATCAATGTCCACTGTTTTGGTGCAAATACAAGTGACACCAGCTGCACTGGAGAGGCAACAGCCAGACAACCACCAAAAAGGGAATGACAATTGCTCTATCCTTATTCTTCCAGAAGGATTCTTCTCAAGTTTTGCATTTTACTAGTGTCCTTGTCACTACTGATAGCTTGAGGCTGTACCTGCAGCCCATTCAGTTTGCACAGGTAGACTAGGTCCTCCAGGAAGGCACATCCATATGTGCTGTTGCAAGGTTTGCTGTGTCTTCCAGTTGACTTAAGAGAGTTCAGAGAGTTAAGATCAGAGAGTTAAAGATATACCAGGAGATGGGCCATAACATGAGGAGAGCTGGACAGGGCAATAGAAGGGCATCAACCCAGCAGGGGGACAGATATCTGCTCCTTTGTATGAAGAGGAACACTGCCAGATCCTTACAAAATTACTACAGGTGTGCATGTTTCTGACCAAACTGTCAGAAATGGACTAAACAAGGGTGCTGTGCTCACAGCCCAGCCTCATGCAGCTTGATTAGATTTTGCCAGAGTACACCAGAACTGGCAGGTCCGTTCTCTTCACAGATGAGAACAGGTTCACACTCAGTTACACATTGTACAGTAAAGATTCTGATCTTTAATGTGTTTTGTTTATTAAGACCTGATGTATGATTTAAGTGTTCCTTTAATTTTTGGGAGCAGTGTATTTGACATATGGATATGTCATCTTTACTTCAACGCGATTGACAGAAAAATAACCAAGTTTAACACATGACACACAGAAATTATACTTTGCAATGACTAATTCATAAAAAATAAACAAAAAATAAAATGTTATAGTACAGAAGAAGTAGGTACACACCAGCTTCAATAGTTCGTTTTGGCTGAAATAACTATATGTTGCTGTTTCTGATAATTCATTATTATTACCCTAGATTGACTGAGGAAATTGAGGAAGTTTTGTCCATTCGTCCTTATAGCCCTGCTTCAACTGTCATGTTTTAGGCTTTCTTGCATGCATAGCCTTTTGCATGTCACCTGGGCTTGGACTTCTTAACCCTCCATTTCTTTGTATTGAGACATTCTGTTGTAGCTATGCTTGTGTTTCAAAACCTTACGGAAGGCTGGACCTGCTTTGGTTTCCTCACTTATGATTTGTACTTGTAATGCACCTGAGTTTAAAGGTCTACATTTTATATTATGATTAAGGTAGGAGTGAACTTACTCTAGGAATTGTATTTCACTTGATTCATAAGGCGTACATTTATTTGTGTGATTTATTAAATTGGACTACCTTTACCACTGAATACGGTTACAATTGAACTCAGAAATACCCAAATCTTTTTTTTTTTAAAGACAACTTTCCAGGGGGTGTATTTGCCACATGTCAGTAGTTTACAATGGTAAATATTTACACTTGAATTTCATACAGGCTGTTTTGCTTATCTTTAAAAAGGGTGTCAACATTGTTGGATGTGACTATATTCAAATCAGTAACCAAGAGGAAACCATCTCATTGATAGTTACATAATCATTTGCATACTATGCAAACTCCTCACATTTTAAAATCAAACCAAATAATTTTTTTAGTGGCAGTAAGAAAAACGTGTTTTTCTCATGTTTTTTAATTTATCATATTAGTAAATATAAAATCTCAGAATTCGAATTAGTCCTATTACGCATTACGTGCATGATTCAATATAGGTGTGGTGTAAAAATGAAAATGTTGATCTATTTTCTTAACACACAAGCTCCCTTATCTCTGCAGTAAGAAGGTTCATGGTAAGGGAAAGGTCGGGGGTCGCTGGAAGTGAGCAGGAAGCAGTTCAGACGTGGGAAAGAAAGAAGACCATGCGGTGTATTCAAATGAAGTGTTACAAAAGCACTGTTTTAACATTTCTTGTCTTGAACTCATTCAACAAACAATGTTTAATGTTTGACTAACACAGATTAAATGTGTAACTGCACTCATTAAAATGTGTATATGAAAAAAAAAACACTTAAATGTGTAACACATACTGACTAATTGCAGAGCTAATAAGGAATAAAAAGATAAAACGCAACTAAATGTGAAAAGAATTGAAGGAGTCATTTGGCACAGACATTCAGATGCTACTCACAACTGTGAAAATAAAAAGACATGCAACGACAGTCCTAAAATATTATTGGAATTGAGGTTTATGTTTCCTTTGCTGTCAATGAACTTTGTCTCACCAAAATATTGACAGTATATTGCCTAAACCATCCTGGAGATCGACTGTACCATGTCAAACTTATTGAGGACTGCGGTGTAGAGAGCCTGACATTAGAGTCTGACATAGAGCTGGTTCACTACATCTGCAATGTGAATGTGGCACAAACATCACTTTCCTCCTGTGAGGGCTCAAACCCTGCTTCTTTGACGATGTCACATACTTTCTCAGCAAACCCCGCCTCCTGCTCCTTGGTAAGATCCAATAAATACCTGGGTTGTACGGAGAACAGTCACTAAACAGCCAATTGTCATTAACACCACACCAAACACAGGAAAAATGTATAGGAAAACATTTGACCTGTCAAGCAGCAAACCCCCCAATGTACCATATATACATATTTTTACACCATCATTGTATACAGCTGAATACCAAATCATCATAAAATGAGCGTTGCAGAAATATTGAAATACAATGAGTTGGTGGCCTAGTGGTCAATAGTATTTGGCCAGTGTCGGAAGGTTTGATGGTTTGAAACCCTGAGTTCCAAGATAAAGACTAAAATATGTTGTGCCCTTGAGAAATACACAAAAACCAGTACATCTTTACTGCCTAGACAATTCCGGCATGTCACCATGGCAACATGAGAGATACTCACTTGGCCAGTTCCACGGTGAGGGTGGCTTTTGGTGCAGCAATCTGTCTCAGTGTTGGGCCCAAATGATGCACCATACTTTACAGTGAAGAGGAGGTGGACGGGGAGGAGAGAGAGATAAGGCTACATGACTCACCGGCAGCAGAATAAATCACAGTAACCTTCAATAAGTCGGTTAAATACGGCTATGATAAAATCATCAGCAGTTGTCCCAAACTGCTTTCACAGACACCCAGCCACAAGCCCTGAAGAGCAAGCAATACGATCCACACCTCTCATGTGAGGATTCCAGTAATGCATTTTAGTTCTGTATTGTATGTACATTGTTCCTCATGGAAGGCAAAATCTTTAAACATATGCTGGTGTGATAATATGCCGACATATAACAATGATTGTTGCTAAGGTACCTGGCAGCACAGAAGATACTGTTGAAAAAGTGGGAGTATTTCTGCTTCTCAGGCAGTTTGGAGAGTGAGTCTAGGGGCAGGAAAGTCACTGATACCCCATCCAGGTGCATAAGCTCTAAAAAAAACATTGTTGTATAATAAATTTACATAATATATTTAAGCATGTTTTGCATAAGTAACCAGTCTATAACGGCATTTGTAACCCGTTTCTAAATGTAAGTATTTCTTGTATTAATAACCAGTTTGTAATTGCAATAAGACTTGAGTGGATGTGGTATATGGCCAATATACCATGGCTAAGAGCTTTTTATAGGCAGCGCATCGCCAAGTGCCTATATTAGCAATATACCACAACCCCCAAGATATCTAATTGCAATTATGAACTGGTCACTAATCCAATTAGATAATTCAGGATATGAACCACCCAGTTCAGAAATGCAAATATGGGTTTTTCAAGATCACTGTATAATACATTTACTTAGTAACTAGCAACACAATAGACAGAATACTATTGTAGCAGGACATAGTAAACAAGTGTTATTCATGGGAACATTCAGCATTGAGTGTTTTACCACTGATATGTGCTTTGTGATGAGCCTCTGGTTGCGATGGCGGCTCCAATGCTGCCAGTGCTTTCCCGTCCTCACCGCCTGGCTGAGGAGCAGGGGGAGTGCCCCCCCTACAGAACAAACACTGAAACAGCGCCTGCACGTTCGCATATGAGATGTCCTGGGCCGTCTGTTAGCAATGGAGAAAATGTGGAATGAAAGGGAGGCAAAAATAACAAAATATGTACACAATTTAAATCACATCTCTAGCTATCTTTCCATCCATTTGAGGCTGTTCTTTCAATTATTAAAACAAACATGATTTCTCAACAATTTCTCACAATTTTATTGCAAGTTAATGCAAACAACGGCAAGGTCAAGATTAAGTGGCCACTTAAGTTTATTACTAACATAAAATTTAAATGATTGAGATTAAGTTACTACTTGTTATTACCTTGATGTGTTGCCTGTTCTGTTTTTTCAGCAGTTTTTCATCATCTGTCTCAATGCCAAAGGAGATGTAGGGACTGGACACAATGTCTCCCCAGTATCCTCTGACTGCCACCTTATCGCCCCTCTGCACGCACGCACACACACACACACACACACAGGTTAGAAAATCACTCAAGTAAGTACTCAATAACATTATCAAAACTATAGTTGAACCACAGAAACAATGACAGACGTGACAGAATACTCGCGTGGAGAGTAAGCTCTCATTATCCATTTGGTAGATACCCTCCCTCATCTCGAAGGCCACTCCCCCCTCTCTCCACCGTACATACTGCTGTTTGTTGATGACACCACACTGCAGTGAGGAAAAGGTCATGACCATTAGAGATTATATATTCAGAGTTTCCAACAAGTGCTAATTTCAGGCATTGCTACTGGAGATACTTATTTTTGATATTCTTTAAAATATTTTTTTAAACAAGAAACGATGAAGCAACGATCAATTGCAAAGTCAGGCTAATAGATAGACGGACCGGCTGATGGGGAAATGGGGAATATCACCGCGCACAATTTAGCAGAAAACGATTATTTGTAAACATTAACAGCCGATGTGTACTCTCATTTTTGCTTGTATTTATGCTAGTAGTAACGTACAAATCTTACATATTGCCCATTTCATGAAAAGCCTAACATCAAACATCATGAAAACACAACTACATAAGCAACTAGATAAAACAGTTGGCCAGTAAGTTGGCCAGCCCTTGTCACACCTCTAGTTCACAGAGCTCCACCAGGTGTGGGGCCGGTCATTTCTGGTGTGAAGACATGACACACATGCAAAACAACAGCACGGATGCACAGACATTTGTCTGTATATTGGGTGCAGTCAATACTTAGCCTATGTCATAGCTCACGTATGAAGTCAGATGCGAGTAAGAGAGGATAATAACCTGTCATTATTTTGGTTTCTATTAGAGTAAACCAGCAATTCCATTAATTTAACCGTTAAAAGGGTCCTTCTTGGGATTTAAAATCTGTCTGTCACAATATTGGGTTTTTGTGGTTGAGATTTGCAGAAATACTTTATAGAAATAAACAAACGACAACGTCATTCTTTGCAGCAGACTGTCCCCTACCACGTGGAAAATACGTAAGCTTCTAACTTTAACCAGTCCGGGGAGATTAATAGAAATATAACAGGTGTGCTTTTTGAAGCTAAAGGCCATTTTCTATCGTAGGCAAAAGCTTTACTTATCTTCATGTACGTAAGGCAAGCAAAACGTGCCCTGTTGCCAATATGTCTCATGCAGTGTACCACAAACCTGCAAGCTAACAGATAAACCACAAACCTGCAAGCTAACAGATAAATACCCCTTTCTGGTGCAGCTTCATGGTTAGATCCCAGTCAAAGCAGCCCACCCTGGAGTCATAACGGATGCCCAGGTGCTGCCGGACACGGCCGTCCCAGGCCTTGGCAATCGAGACGGGGGCAGAACGTGCAGTTGTGGAGGGGTGGATCCATTGCTTGAATATCCTGTCCAACTCATCACGCTCCTTAAACTGTTCAGGATTAAACATAACCAATTATTCATCATATTTTTTTGATAATTAGAAGATTAAGAGCATTAGCAGAACACACGGTCTGTCCCCAAAGTTAATGTGATGTAGAGGATGTCATGTAAAATGTTTAATTTCCATTCATACTTTTAAGAATGAAAAACACAAACTGTAACAGACATGTAGGCAGAAACAGAGGCAGATTCTTACTCTAAGATGAGTGGTGTCCAGGCAGCAATTAGCGGGTGTTTCCAGTGTCTCTGTGACTAGGAGAGACAGTTGTGAGGCCACATGTCTCAACATCTCCTCTGTCTGACTGCGGACCTCACTGTTACCAAACACCTCCAGGAAAACTTCTGTCTTTTCTGAAAATACAAAAAGAGCATACAATGCAACTTCAACGGTTAAAACGACAGGATTTAGGTCCATTTACCATGGTTACTAGGTCTGCAACAGGCAAGTACATATAGTATTATTTGCCTCTTGTTAGTGAATTCAATGTTTCAGTAAAGTGTTGAGCAACAATTAACAGCTTCAATATGCCTTGGCATAGATACTACGAGTCTCAGGAACACTACTGGAGGGATGGAACGCCATTCTTTCTGACTGAAGCTCCTGCCAACTGTGCCCTAATTAGAACCCTCTTTCACAGACACATAGATCCTTTCCCCGTGTCATCTTGATCCAAAATCAATAGGGTTGCAAAATTTTTATACAGTGAGGAGAAAAGGTATTTGATACACTGCCGATCTTGCAGGTTTTCCTACTTACAAAGCATGTAGAGGTCTGTAATTTTTAAGATAGGTACACTTCAACTGTGAGAGACGGAATCTATAACAAAAATCCAGAAAATCACATTGTATGAATTTTAAGTAATTAATTAGCATTTTATTGCATGACATAAGTATTTGATACATCAGAAAAGCAGAACTGAATATTTGGAACAGAAACCTTTGTTTGCAATTACAGAGATCATACGTTCTTGACCAGGTTTGCACACACTGCTGGCCCACTCCTCCATACAGACCTTCTCCAGATCCTTCAGGTTTTGGGGCTGTCGCTGGGCAATACGGACTTTCAGCTCCCTCCAAAGATTTTCTATTGGGTTCAGGTCTGGAGACTGGCTAGGCCACTCCAGGACCTTGAGATGCTTCTTACGGAGCCACTCCTTAGTTGCCCTGGCTGTGTGTTTCGGGTCGTTGTCATGCTGGAAGACCCAACCACGACCCATCTTCAATGCTCTTACTGAGGGAAGGAGGTTGTTGGCCAAGATCTCGCGATACATGGCCCCATCCATCCTCCCCTCAATGCGGTGCAGTTGTCCTGTCCCCTTTGCAGAAAAGCATCCCCAAAGAATGACGTTTCCACCTCCATGCTTCACGGTTGGGATGGTGTTCTCGGGGTTGTACTCATCCTTCTTCTTCCTCCAAACACGGTGAGTGGAGTTTAGACCAAAAAGCTCTATTTTTGTCTCATCAGACCACATGACCTTCTCCCATTCCTCCTCTGGATCATCCAGATGGTCATTGGCAAACGTCAGACGGGCCCGGACATGTGCTGGTTTGAGCAAGGTTGGGACCTTGCGTGCGCTGCAGGATTTTTATCCATGATGGCATAGTGTTACTAATGGTTTTCTTTGAGACTGTGGTCCCAGCTCTATTCAGGTCATTGACCAGGTCCTGCCGTGTAGTTCTGGGCTGATCCCTCACCTTCCTCATGATCATTGATGCCCCATGAGGTGAGATCTTGCATGGAGCCCCAGACCGAGGGTGACCGTCATCTTGAACTTCTTCCATTTTCTAATAATTGCGCCAACAGTTGTTGCCTTCTCACCAAGCTGCTTGCCTATTGTCCTGTAGCCCATCCCAGCCTTGTGCAGGTCTACAATTGTATCCCTGATGTCCTTACATAGCTCTCAGGTCTTGGCCATTGTGTAGAGGTTGGAGTCTGTTTGATTGAGTTTGTGGACAGGTGTCTTTTCTATAGGTAACGAGTTCAAACAGATGCGGTTAATACAGGTAATGAGTGGAGAACAGGAGGGCTTCTTAAAGACAAACTAACAGGTCTGTGAGAGCCGGAATTCTTACTGGTTGGTAGGTGATCAAATATTTATGTCATGCAATAAAATGCAAATAAATTACTAAAAAATCATACAAAGTGTTTTTCTGGATTTTTGTTTTAGATTCCGTCTCTCACAGTTGAAGTGTACGTTTGATAAAAGTTACAGACCTCTACATGCTTTGTAAGTAGGAAAAACTGCAAACTCGGCAGTGTATCAAATACTTGTTCTCCCCACTGTACATGCCACAGACCATGACAGGATGTTAATTGCTTAATTGAATCATGCAGTATATCTGTATGGAAGCATCTCGATGTGTTATGTTTTTCCTTCAATTTGTCAGCTGCCTATATACGGATAGTGCATAGAATATTGCAAAAAAAAGGACTGACCACGAAGTCCCATGCTCTCTTGGGGTGTCAGTGCCAGGAAAAGGAGCAGCAGTTGTCTAGCCACCACCTCCATACTATTCTCTATCATCCATACCTAGAGGGAAACGAAAACAGGTGATCTAAATTGACAGGTTTACCATATACAGAGCCACATGCCTACCAGAGCAGCCACATCAGTTTGAGAAAGGAGGACCTGAAAGGAAGAGGGTCCCTTTGCTTGGACACATAAGAAGCACAAAGGCACCCATATGGCAACATGACAGTGTTACTGTGCTACAAAAAGGGACAGACATTTGTAACTCACGTGAAGGGTATCTGTGTGGCTCAGACCAGCAACAGTCTTGAGTATGTGTCTTGGGTCGCCACTGCCCACCAGTAAAACGTTCACCTCACCCTGCTGCTTCTCTGAGCCTGAGAGACAGTGAGAGCAAGAGAGAGATGATCCATTGGGAAACAGGATATTAATAGTAAGCACTTTCTGTGAGGTTGTGGTGTATTTTGCATCCCTTATCCAATTTAGTCTGGTTAAATCTCACTCTGTCACTACTTTGTTTTGTGTAGCTAATTGGATACAAAAAAAATAATATATATATATTTTATTTAAGTAACCATTTTCAGTGCTTAGGTGGACAACTGGTAGTAATAATAATGATAATGCATTTAATCTAATATTTAGAACATATCATTCTTCCATAACTGTCAATGTAGAACTGATCAGTCACGTGATTCTCACCCGCGCACAGGAGGTCACGCGCAGGACTGAAGCCCCACCAGGTCACACACCCAGCGCCCTCTATAGTTCGTCCAGTGCTCATTCTGTAAGATTAGTTACATTGTTTATTTACATTGGGAAAGTGACATTACAGTCAACAGATGTTAACACACTTATAACTCATGCTAATACCTTCTACTTTATCTTAATTTAACGAAGCATTTTTAAAATGCCTGCTGAATGTTGAAAGGACATGGCAACTTTTATACCCAGTTAGCTAGCTAATGTACACTACATTACACTAGCACTATATTCTACTACAATACTCAAGAATTTCAGTATTGTTTGACTTAGCAATAGCAATTTTGTATTTAGCAACCACGTATTCAGGCACACATCTGTGGAAAGGAGAAACAAGTGAAATACGTGCAATTATTTTTTGCTTGTGAAATTAGACACAAGCTTTGGATAAACTCACCTTTCGTTTCAAGACGCTCTCAAGCTTGGCTTCTTAAGGGTCGGGTTTGTAATGTGTTGCTTAGCAACACTATCTCAGTGTTGACGATTTGCGCCCTCTGTGTCCCCACTGTGTAACTGCACGTAATGGAAATCTCAACAATCTTAGCATTTAAGCAAAGCTTTTTCTGTTAGGTGTAATCAATTTGGTAAAGCCTTTTTTTATACCCGTCAAGAAAGTCTGAGAACACGATAATTGATGGGAAGAAATATATAATTTGTCCAGGAAATTATTTATTTTCTCAAAAGGAAGTCAGTGAACACTTTTGTTCTATTAAATATTATAATTATTTTGCACATTGACATAGAACCTCACTTTTTTCTAACATTAATTATTGTACACTAGTACATGTTTTTACATATGTGCAGTTCACAATTCAAAAGTCTTTATGAAATGCAAGCATGTTTATCAGTCAGAAACAAATTCCATACCTTTCTCTGACTGCCTAAAAGGCTTTATAACAAGGGCACACATTTTACACATACACACTTTTTCATTATCTACATTTAAAACAGGGATGTTTTATGAAAACGACTGAATAACCATAAATAATTAACTATGTACACTACCATTCAAAAGTTTGAATAGGAAACATAGTTATTGACAAGTTTAGAAATAAGGATTTGTAATTTAAATAATAATTGGGTTCTTTAAACTTTATTTATCAAAAAAGAATCCTCAAATTGCAGCAATTAAAGCCTTGCGGACCTTTGGCATTCTAGTTGTTCATATGTTGAGATAATCTGAAGAGATTTCACTGCATGCTTCCATCCCATTAAATCACAAATGGAATCAAGCACAATCTGACGAATGTTCCTGTTTATGATCCAAACACCTAAAACATTTGTCCATCCAGAACATTTTTGTCCTATCTTCCACTTTCCTTTGTCCTTTCTATTCAGTTTAGAGCTAGTTTTCCCTGTTCTGTTAAAAGAGTAGTACACATCATTGTATGATATCTTTAGTTTCTTGGCAGTTTCTCACATTGAATAGCCTTTGTTTCTCTGAACACGAATAGACTGACATGTTTCAGAAGAAAGTCTCTAGAAAAAACTTCCTGTAATCAAACCCACAATTTGCTTATACTCCAGATAGTCCAAAGAAGGCAATTATAAAAAAAAGTTTTCAGCTAGCCTTCTTTAAAAAACACACAAGTGATAGTTGCTACTAATAAACCTCTGTATGGCTATGTAGAAATTTGTTTAAAAATCATACATTTCCAGATACAATAGTGATATACAACATTATCAAAAATTTGTTTTATGATCAATTTGATGTTATACTAATAGACTAAAAATGTGCTTTTCCCTCAAAACCAAGGAACATTTCTATGTGACCCCAAACTTTTGTATGGTAGTGTACATGATGAATATAAGTATTTAGAACATTGATACAAGTTCAGGAAATGTTTAAAATATCAAATGAAATCAGACACACAAACACAAATGCTCATACAAGCATGTGCACACTGTGATGATGCACACACACAAACAACTCACACACTCACCAAAAACAATGAAAAAAATAAATAATATCAACATGACAAAACACCAAAGAGACCAACCAAGAGATTGTAACAACACTCGAAGACATATCAAAACATTGTTTTCCTTGTGGAAAAAAGTAATGGTCCAAGGATTCTAAGGGAAGTTTAACGAGGTGGGACCTTGAGAGCTGCCTCCACCTCTTCCTCTGGACAGAGGACATGCCACTGTGCCACTGGACGTCTCGGATTGGCCAACATTTCTGACCAATGTTTGAGACCAACACCTGTGGCACCGTAACCCATGAAGGTCTTTCCAATTGCATCGTTGCTGCCAAGTTTGTCATAATCATACACTGTTATGACGACTTGCACTTTCTGAGAAAGAAACACAAAAAATAAATTTAAACACTTAAAGAAGCCACTGTACTGAATGATGGTGGTGTGCTCTGCAGCTATATGCACATTTATAAAGCAAAAATTCAATACCTGGATCATCTCAAAGGGAATATCAAAGCTGAAGCTCTCATTAAAGTAAGGGTTGAGCGTGTTCTTTTTGACAGTTGTCTTTTTCTTCTTGATTCGTTTCCCATTGTGCTGCAGAACAATCTTGACAAACGGATCTGAGGGAAGGATGCAGAAGGCAAAGCAATGTACTCACTGTTGTTTGGTAAACTTGGACCAGACTGAAAACACTGCTGATGCTAGATGTCTCACACCTTTAGGGGAAGCAATGGGAAATATTATAAATTACCTGATAAGCCACCAACATCCATTTTCTTCAGGTTTTTAGCCTCCATTATGTTAATAGTGAGTTTGCCAGCCGTGGGTACGTAGCGCAAAGAGATGCAGACATCACCCAATTTCTCTGCCTGACACAATTCACAATAATACAGTGTTAAACTAATGACCTCTATTCTTACACGTGCAAAGGGTTTACTTGGCAGATGACCAAAGAGTTACGTACAGCCATGGCCAAACGTTTTGAGAATGACACAAGTATTGGTTTACACAAAGTTTTGGTTTACACAAAGTTTGCCGCTGCAGTGTTTTTAGTTATTTTTGTCAGATGTTACTATGATATACTGAAGTATAATTATAAGCATTTCATAAATGTCAAAGGCTATTATTGACAATTGTACAATTGAATAAGTACCATGCCAAGAATCAATATTTGCAGTTTTGACCCTTCTTCTTCAAGACCTTTGAGTTTCCTGGCCATGGACTCAAAATGTCACTGTTTTGTTCCCCGAGCCACTTAGTTATCACTTTTGCCTTATGGTAAGGTGCTCCATTAAGCTGGAAAAGGCATTGTTCGTCACCTAACTGTTCTTGGATGGTTGGGAGAAGTTGGGAGAATGTTTTGGTATCATTCTTTATTCTTGGCTGTGTTCTTAGGCAAAATTGGCTGAGAAGCAAACCCACACATGACTGGTCTCAGGATGCTTTATTGTTGCCATGACATAAGGTTGCGCTCACCTTTTTTTCTCTGGAAGCATTTTTCCAGATGCACTAAACAATTGGAACGGGAACATCCGAGAAAATAACTCCAATCCCTGTAACTTTTGTAGAAACTCAGTCTGTCCCCAATGTTTTTCCTATAGAGAAGTGGCTTCTATGCTGTCCTTCTTGACACCAGGCCATCTTCCAAAAGTATATGCCTCACTGTGCATGCAGATGCACTCACACCTAACTGCTGCTATTCCTGAGCAAGCTTTGCACTGGTGGTGCCTCAATACCGCTGCTGAATCACATTTCGGAGACGTTCTGGCGCTTGCTGGACTTTCTTTGACGCCCTGAAGCCTTCTTCACAACAATTGAACCTCTCTCCTTGAAGTTTTTAAAATATTTGATTTAGGTGCAATCTTACTAGCAGCAATATCCTTGCCTGTGCAAAGATTAAGCATTAAGTTAATTTTCATGGCAAAGAGGGACTATGCTATTAATTGCAATTCATCTGATCACTCTTCATGACATTCTGGAGTATATGTAAATTGCCATCATGAAAACTGAGGCAGCAGACTTTGTGAAAATTCATATTTGTGTCATTCTAAAAACTTTTGGCCACGGCTATATATCATACCTCTTCCTTTTCACTGCTCTCCAGGTCCCTCCAACACTGCATTGGTTGTCCCAGATCCACACTGTTCATGGGAATCTTTATCTCCCCAATTACATCATGCTTGGAGAAACGGTCAAAGTCAAAGACCTGCAATACCAGGATCTTCCCTCCCAGCTCTGTGTATGGGATCTTGGAGGAGACGCAGGAGCAATAGTCACAAGTACATATTTGGTAGACGCACCTTGACAGAGACATTTATGCCCTAATATTATTTACATATCCAGACAAACGAAACCAACAAAAACATGTAGTGACAGGAGACAAGTAAAAATGCATTGTTAATTCTGCATTTTTTTTTATGTTTAGGGATACCTTGACAGACTGCAATCAGAGAACGAGACAAACTATGAAGGGAAGCACGGATGTGGACTGGACTTCTGCCCACATGAATTCAGAGACCAACAAGTGAAACATCATGAACAACCTGAAACACAAGCTGCTACTGAGACACAGAGACAGAAAGAAACAGACACATAAGACAAACAAAGAAAGCCACAAGGTCAGACACAACGTAAACCTTGAAGATGAAGGTCTCGTTGAAAACTGGGCACAGGTTCTTGCGCTGGACTTTAGTTTCGTACTTCTTCTTTTTGTCTGGGAGCAGATAGACTTTCACGTATGGGTCTGATGTACCCCCCATATCCATGGCAGCTAGATCTTGAGCTTGTAGAATACCCACTATAAGCTTTGTCAAGAAAATACCAAAAATAGGATTCAACATGATTAGGTGAAGTCACCCAGAGCTTAAAATAATTTCTCAAAATTCTTAGATTTTGACATGGTAGATATTAATGTCACACACTTTGGAACATGTTGAAACTCAAACCAATTAGACAAAAAGACAATTGAAAGAAACATTAAATCCAGATTGAAATCCAAATTTTGTGACATGAATCTGCGAAGAAATAAGATCCTAAAGGAAAAACCCAGTACCATCCCTGTAATGTTCCTTCGAGTGTGGAAACACAACCACCGTCAATCTGCCTAATCTTCAGTATTGTGGCTGATAGGAACATTGTTGGGACAAAACAGGGCTTACCTGGGCATCTGTGAAGTTGTAATCTAATGAGAACTCCAGTTTTCCCAGCTTTTCTTTTTCCTCTCCTTCCCTTTCTTTTTTATCCCCCTCTTCCTGCATAGAGATATATTTTATGGTTTGGGGTATTGTCTGACAATGTCTGTAATTCTCATGTTGACAGTTTTGTCATTTAAACTGTGTTGGTGTGTCAATTTTACCTTATCTCCACCCTCTCCTCCACCTTCGTCGTCTGCCTTCTTCCGACGGCCAGCCTTCCTCTCCCTCACCTTCTTTGGTTTTTTCTTTTTTGCGCAGCATTTTTTGAAGAAGCAGAAGGTGCAGCATCCCACTAACACCAACACCAGTACAACAATGGCTCCAACTGCCCACATAGGGACTACAGAAGAAAGAGGTAACCACACACTTTAACAACTACAGACATACAATCTAGTGATAAACTATACAAAGATACTCGAAGCAGGTTTTTACAAAACAGAGATACAAAACTCTCAGGTCCAAAAGATTTTGGGAACACATAATCATCACAGAATAACATCAGTCAATTAAACTTCAGGGATACTCCTTTGTCTTTTTAGAAAGCATTAGCGATTGTGAATCAATGTCACCTGTTTTGGTGCAAATGAAAGTGACAACAGGGGCACTATAGTGGCAACAGCAATACAACCCCTAAAATGGGAATGGTTTTGCAGGGGGTGACCACAGACAATTGCTCTCTCCTTATTCTTCCTGACTGATTCTTCTCTTGTTTTGCATTTTTCTGGTGTCCTTGTCACTACTGGTAGCATGAGGCGGTACCATTCAGGTTGCATAGGAACAGGAAGAGCACTGCCAGAGTCCTACAAAATGATATCCAGTGGTCTACATGTGTGCATGTTTCTGACCAAACTGTCAGAGACGGACTCCATGAGGGTGGTATGAGGGCACAACATCCTCTAGTGAGACCTGTGCTCGCAGCCCAGCACCGTGCAGCTCCATTGGCATTCGCCAGAGAACACCAGAATTGGCAGATCCAACTTTGGCGCTCCAATCTCTTCATAAATGAGGGCTGGTTCACACTGAGCACATGTGACATATGTGAAAGAGTCAGGAGATGCCTGGGGAGGTGATGGTCTTTGGAGGCATGTCCTTGGATTGTCATACAGACCTCCATGTTAGAGCCAATGGTATCCCTGACTGATGTTAAGTACCAGGCTGAAATCCTCAGACCCTTCGTCAGACCTTACGCTGGTGCAGTGGGCCCTGGGTTCCTCCTGGTGCAGGCAGTTCCTGGATGATGGCAATGTCATTGATGCCGTTGACTGGCCTTCGTGTTCCCCAGTCCTAAATCCAATTTTAGAATCTCTGGGAGCACCTCTGCGCTTAGTAAATAAGAAAATGGACACGTGGATTCAAAATCTTACACCTTTGAGTAAGTCCTGTGAGAAAGGAGGAACGTTATATACCCTTTCATACCCCCTGAACAATCTATTTTAAAATACAAGCTAATACTGTTTTCCATAGTTAAGACATCTGTCATTGCATTCTTGTTCTATTTTGGTCACCTACTCTAACTCAGTCCCTTGGCACAGAAAATCCATGAGTATTAAACTGATGCATTACGATCCAAGCCGATTTCAAACTTCCACAATAGCTTCAGAGATTACTTAAAATAGTACACAAATGTATAAAACCAGCATACATGTAGTCTTTATGATGTGTAGTCGTTAGGATGTGTAGTCCTTATGATGTGTAGTCCTTATGATGTGTAGTCGTTATGATGTGTAGTCTTTATGATGTGTAGTCGTTAGGATGTGTAGTCGTTAGGATGTGTAGTCCTTATGATGTGTAGTCGTTATGATGTGTAATCTTTATGATGTGTTGTCGTTAGGATGTGTAGTCGTTAGGATGTGTAGTCCTTATGATGTGTAGTCCTTATGATGTGTAGTTGTTAGGATGTGTAGTCCTTATGATGTGAAGTCCTCTTGATGTGTGGTAGTTATGAGTCGCCCAATTGCTTTCACATGCCCAGGACTACTTACGTGGCACGTGGCCAATCTCATTCATGAACTTGTTCTTCATGTGGTCATAGCTGTGGTGGCTGGGGTGGTGTGCTGGGGAGACATGAGCAGTTGGCTCCTCTGCTGATTCGGCCTCTTTTTCATGTTCATGTTGATGTTCATGCTCATGTTCTGCCGGCTCCACAGCTCGCCTGGCCCGGAACTTCACACTGGCCACCCTCATCTCAATAGTAAAATACCACTAACAGGGCGAGGAAGCATCGGGTTAGTTTGCCTCGAACACAATAAAAAAGAAATGGTTGCTTGTCATGAGCAAACAAAGAATTCTGTTGGAAAAGGAATGCATTCATTCACTGCATAGTGGTGTATTGATATCTTTTTCTGGATATTTCTCAACACTCATCCTTTTTGTTGCTGTTCTTCACCTCCTTCATACAGCACCAGATAACACTAAGCCAGATGCTCAACATGGCTGACCCTAATCCCTCTGTTACTCTCTTTCTCTGATCCCTCCCCATGGTTTCCCCCCATGCTTCCTTCTCTCTTTTTCCTGTCCATCTCTTGCTCTCTGCTGACACGTAACTGGATTACTACAATATTAATCTGAAATCCCAGACCCCTGAAGCTTAAGTATCAGGTGGTTCAACCCCATTGGAATCCCCGCCCACCACAGCCCCTCTCCCAGCACCTCCGACCCTCATCATATCTGAAGCTGGTTTCAGAAGGGACTAATTTTCGACGATACTTTCCAGTAGAGTGAACTTAATCAAAATGTGGAACAAGTTTATGAACAAGCATTGCATAACATTTCATTATCTTGTTCATCCTCCTGCATTGCATCTATTATCAGCCCACCTTTAAAATGCCAGACATGCCACTAGCTAGCAGTTCCCATGTATATTCTAGTAAACATTTAAGGAATATTAATATTCCCTAAAAAAAAAACAATAGAGAATTAAAACCTGTAGATATCACAACTCACCTGATTAATCTATTTTAATTAACAGTCTATAGCTTACAAATGCTGGTTACAATGTCTTTCATTATGCATATCCAGCACTTTCAACCACACAACATAGAGCAGATTGATATTTCAACTGGGTAGATGGGGGTTTTGCTCATGTTGGTGCCTTAAAAAAAAATCTGTGTAGCGTCTCCATGAATCATTTAATTATTCTGAAAATATAACAAAGAAATGTTTGCATACAAAGATTCTGCAAGTGAGTGCAATAATTTTGTTGTTACATGAAATGTGAACAATAAGAGTTAAAATAATTCAGATTGAAACAGTGGAATAGCATTGGACTTACCTGGTTATATTTTCCTCTGTGGTTAACAATTTTAAATAAACCACTTTTAAGTAAAAATTCTTCCCGGCCCTATGAAACCCTCACACATACATCGTTCTTTCCGGAATCATCTATTTTCCAATGACTATTATGCCTGTCTGTCAGCCTACCCATCCCTTCTAAGCTAAAGCGTGTTCAAATCACTAAAGCAGTGCTGGACGTTAATCTCTCCCCCACCCTGCTCTATAAAGGAGTATGTCAACAACACATATGTTGCGGTATTAGATTGAAATAACATGAGAGCAACAGTTATTGCCTTTTATTTCACTTGCATTACTTTGTAGCAAGATTGAAAGCATTCATTGGTTTCTTTTTCACAACGTCAGAATGGAAAAGTGACGGTTCAATCATTAGATTGAAGTGGTTCAATGCTGGTTTTGTTTAAAGCGCAAATTTAAGTGCTTCCCCTCTAATCCCCAAGGTTACATTTTTCTGAAGTTATCAGTCTGGATTTATTTTATAGGATTTCATGTATAGAAACAGGATGAATAGAAACGGAATCCCTATTCAAGTCAATGCTCTATCCATTCTATTAATTCCAATTTTAATCCTATCCAATAGGCACAATCCAGACAACATTTGTTTTTAACAGGGCCCAGGAAATAGCCATCCTCTTGGTCAATCATCTGTCAGGGGACTACTTTCATACTGGATAATCCATTATATTCATCCCTTGGTTTACTATTTTACATTACAGAATGCGTATTTAAAAGGAATCTAACTACAAGTGATTCAAAAATATATTCTAGTTATTTTGGTAAACTAGGCCATTAACCCCAAAATTGCACTCTACTGTCTTCAATAGAGGAAAATCACACAACAGAATCCTAAGGATTTTTAGACAGTGGCTATAGGATTTATATGGATTATGTTGCCGATAAACCATCTCAATTTAAACCAACAGACGCTTCGTTAGCAATGTATGAGTGAGTACATTCTGAATCACACAACAGAATCCTAAGGATTTTTAGACAGTGGCTATAGGATTATTCATGTCAACATCATTCACCAAAATATGAAGCATTAATAAAAACACACAACCTTAAATAAACATTTGCAAGGGGTATCTGCATACACGGTTCTCTAAGACACTGGTAGGCCTGTATTCACCGTGTCTGAGTAATGGGCAGGTTTAGGCTCAGACCCTGTTTTCATGTAATCCTATAATTTAGTGTAGCTTAGTTGGTAGCGCATGATGCTTGCGATGTTTGGAAGTGTATCTGTTTAAATTGCTGACGAATACGTACATTTCCTAAAGGTGATACTTAGCAGGGAAGCCCGATAATTCACAGCTTTAATGGTCAGAAGGTATATTATAGTTGTTCTTATAATGACAGCCTGTGACAGTCCATGTTATCAAGCTACGCACACTGTTGATTTTACGTTAAGTGAAGGGCATTGGTTGGAATATTACACCACCTTTTATTACCCACAATTGTGATGAGTGTATTGACAGACATTAACTAAACCTATATTTTCTGCGCACGGTTTTTATTACGTCTTTTCAAACCTCAGGCTGTCTGGCAGTTGCTAGTGTCTCGTTGAACCTTCGCTTGACAGTGACTCAGCATATTCTAGTCTGAAAGTCCCAATATTGTCTAAGCAACTATCTGTATGTGCAGACATGAGATTGTAGAAATTGGTCGGGGTGTGGACTTGGCACAAACAACTGTAAAATTGTCTGCATTACTTCGATAAACTGCACAATGTAAGCTTTCCAGCTGAATTTGGAAGTGTAGTTTTGAATACAATCACTGATGATTTTTGTTGAACAGAAAACATTTTTTATTTAAATGTAATTTCTGTTTCCATTTTCTTATATCCTTAACACACAATTAAAAGGTATGCTTATTACACAATCATGAATGTGTAACAGCACTGATTGATTAAAAAATAATGCAATAATATTGGAAACAGAATTAAGCATATGTGGCTGGAATGATCAGATTTCTTGGTGAAAAACAAAACATTTGGGTTTTTCAGTCTAAGTTATTTCCCACATCAGAACTGGTAAACAGTTCTGAGATGTTTCTTATCAGTAAACAGTTCCTGACATGGACTGTAAAACACAGGTAGAGCTGTGGATAAAAGTCTGCAATAAATGCTACTTGTAACAGGGAACATGTAGGCCCAGCACAAATCTCAAAGTCGTGCTTTGCCAGGGATGTTACAGCGTGTGCTTGTCAAACAGGTATTCTCCCATGCAACCATGGGTCTCGGAGCAGGATATGCGAGTCAGGCTGCTAAGATGGTCACCCAGCTTTTTGATTGTGTCATGGCTGTCAGTCAGGAAGTGTTGCTCCAAGAAGTCACTCAGCTAAAAGAGGTAGTCAAAAGGAGAGGAAGTATGAGGAAAGAAAATATAACATCCTGCTTGCAACATACAGAGCATCATCAACATCTTTATCATACTGCTCATTGAGACCTGTATAAGTATAACATTCATCCAAATGCAAGGGGAAGAATATCAATGACTTACATGGGGATCAGTTTGAGTATCGGCACCTCTGTGAACCTCAAGGAGGGATGTGTTGAGGGTTTTCTGAAACTCCAGGGAAAAGGCCAAGGCATCCAGGCCCCCTTTCCAGTCCTCCCTGCTGGGTTTCTTGTTTTTTTTCTAAACAAGTTGAAGGAATCAGTTTTAAGAAAAACAGCATTTTGAATCTATGTCATGCAGGTTATTTGGAATACATGATGCAAGGTAGGTTTATATGGATTATGTTGCAGATGAAACATCTCAATTTAAACCAACAGACGCTTCGTTAGCAATGTATGAGTGAGTACATTCTGAAGTTTACTTGGGAGGAACAGTAACTTACAGCAATATTCTGAAGCTGAACTCTTCCGCCCCTCATATTCTGGTATTCCAGCAGTTTCTCTGCCTGTTCCCTTTCCTTTGAAGAGCGCTCCAAAAACAAACGCGAAAATCCGGGGAGAGCCACATCATCCCTGTCGAAATACATCCCCTGGATGAGAACATCAAACAATAAAATATTAAATATTGTTTATGGTAATATGTAGATATTAGCTTCTACACGGAAATATTTGGATGCAGTCGATCACCATGCGTTTTATCTATCTTTTAATATATTTATTTAAATAAGGAAATAAAAGCAATTCCTGAATATGTAACAGACCAAATATGTTAGATGAGCAATTACCAAAAGGCTGAATAGTACTAGAATTAAATCACAGTTTCTTTCATAATTGGGTAAAACAGCTTTATAATATTTTGCCCCAAACTCATGGAATGCCATTGAGTGATCTTAAGTAAAAAACATCACCACATAAGATAATATGAACAAAAAGAAAACTTGTTTTTGTTAATATCTGTCATTTCTAATTTCTTCTGTTTCTTTTGTAATACAGGGCTCAGCTGTGAAAGACACCGGTCTTTTTTTTTTACTAGAACAAAACAAGTGGAGTAAAAAGGAGGGCGTAAACGTGTGTACACCCTGGGAAACTGTCATAGGATATACACAAACAACACAATGGTATGGTTTTCACACATACATACTTTTACTTCACATACATACTTTACTTCACCTTGTAAAAAAAAGTTCTGCTTTTGAAAAGACCATACCAGGGAAAGAAAAGTATATGATGCCATCAGCTTGATGTTCACCAACTTGTTGATGTTTGCCTCACTGTCCTGGTGGAAGTTGTGTTTTATCTGAGACTCCATTTCTAAAACAGCAAAAACAATCAAAAGACAAAAACAAGATAATGGACTCATAGGTTGAATTATATTACTATGCCTTTCTGGCTAATGTGTCTAAAGATGAGAGCCTTCGTCATCCAGGAACTGCCTACACACTCTGGCCACATGGCCGGGCATTGTTCTGCACCAGGAGGAACCCAGGGCCCACTGCACCAGTGTAAGGTCTGATGAAATGTCTGAGGATATCCTCCTACTACCTAACAGCAGTCAGGTTACCATTGGCTAGCACGTAAAGGTCTGTGCGTCGCTCCAAGGATATGCCTCTCCAGACCATCATTGACCCAGTGCCAAACCCGGTCACACTGTATGATGCCATTGATGTAGCATAACGTTTACCACAGCGCCTCCAGTCTCTTTCAGGTCTGTCACAGGGTGTCAATGGCAAACCTGACAATTCTGGTGTTCTCTAGGGGACGTTGGGCCCTCATGAAGTCCGTTTCTGACAGTTCGGTCAGAAACATGCACACCAGTAGTCTGCTGAATTTTTTAGAGCATTGTCAGTGCTCCTCCTTGCACCGATACCGCTATGGCCCAGTTTAGCTTTCCTCATCTCTTGGCATCTCCATGGTCTTGTGACTTGTCCTGGGCAGACTGTGTATTTTAGCTAGTTATGTCTACTTATGTCTAATGTTGCACTTTGTAGTTTCTGATTGTATGCATTGGTTATATTATTTTTTATAACCTACATATACAACAGTTTTCGAAAATGTTGGGACGTTTAGCAAAATGGAAGGTTTTAACTTGATCAAGGCCATCCAATATCGGTTTTCGGCCTTGTCCATTGCATATATGATATTATTTACCCTACTTGATTTGAGATTCCCAAACTATTCGCCATTTTACATTGAGAAATATTATTCTTAATTTGTTGCCTTATTTGCCTGCGAAACGAGGTTGTACTTACAGTGCCAGGTTTTGCAGGTTGTTAGTTGAGAATGTTTCTCGGTTTTTGTTTAATATACCGGACAAGTTGAGATCCAGAGCAAGCAAGTTTACACTTGGCACGCATTGACAATTTTAGTATAAAAGAACTGGGAATTCTGCTTTAGTACCTGATCTTAAGCTTATGTTATGAATTACATAGGAAACTCTGTGCTTGTGTTGAGACAACGGATTTTACAGGATTCCATGTGAATAATGCAAACCTGCTAGATGGCTATAGGTCTCGGTTAAAAACAGTATACAAATTAAATACATTTTAAATAAAATACACGTTAGAGAAATAGCAACTCGTTCTTACAACTTGCAGAAGACCTGAGAATATTTTGTATGTTAGCGAGACACAGCAAACAATTCAAGTCACAGCTTCCTCTTGCCGAATGTAAACGTATAGTTAATTGCATTGACTTAAAGAACAGTCAAGTAGCGGTTCGGTTGTACTTACTTTCTCCAGTTGTTTCAAACTATCAAAAACTACCTAGAACCTGTTGGACACCCAGGAAACTGACACAAGACTGAAGTTGTGCTTGTAGTAATTGTACTTCAATGAGTAGCTCTGGTTCTATTATTAAACACGCCCCCTCCCAGGTGTATTGCTTAAAAACCGAACTACGCTACCGCCATCTATCGCGGTGGGAATGATAAAGTAGAAGTACAGGACCTTTTTTGGTTTCCCTAAAACACGGCATTTCAGGCGAGGGCGGAGCATTATGTTGTATGTCACTACGAGGAGCCGTGTGCGTGATCCAAGTTCAATGGCATTTCTCGGCAGGTGGCAGATCCGAGTTTTTTTTTGCTTGATGCCACCAATTTAAATTACGAACATTATTTAAATGAGTGACAGACTCGGACAACCTTGTTAGGTCACATTAGTAGGAACTAATAAACACCCGTGTAATTTAGCAGCGATTATTATTTTCATGATTTCCTATGAATTATTATGTTTTGTAATTATGTGAATTCCAATGAATTATGAAACATGTTCAACTTCTGATCATTTTACAGAATTGTAAGTAAGGACTTACTAAGTAAGTAAGTAAGTAATTAAGTAAACCTAGAATAAAAAAACTAGAATATTACACTAGTGAATTACTATTGCATACTAAATAATTCCGAATTTACACATTTTATATATATATATATATATATATATATATATATTTATATAAGAATAAGTGATCTCTTAAATTGAACCCTTCTCTTCCTCATTCAAAACTTTATTTTCAATTTTCTTTTAAAAAGAAACCAAAAAGTACAGTGGTCTCTTAATTTCTTCCAGAGCTGTAGATAATACATGTTGATGTAAAAATAATTTACTGTTACCAATGTCATAAAACCTGTTTTACCCGTCAGAGAGAGAAGCAGGTAGATACACTGATGAGCCCAAACATTATCTCCCAACAAGGGGTCATGTCAAGGTCTAGGTTGATGGTAAACAAATCGGTTCTTGTAATCAACATTTTGGATGTAGGAGAGATGGGCAGAAGAAAAGGAGCCACTTTGACGAGGGCCACATTGTTATGAACAGACAAGTGGGTCAGAGCATCTCTGAAACAATAAGGCTTGAGAGGTGCTCCTGATCAGCAGTGGTGAGTACCTACCGACTGAGCGGAGGGACAAACCATAACCTGGTGACTGGGTGTTGGAGTTAGGGCTATAAGGCCTATCCTGTCTGATCTGAACCGACATGAGCTCTACTGTGGCTCAAGTCACCCAAAATGTGAATGGTGGTTACAATGATGGTTATGGGAGGAATGCGTCACGACACACAGCAGCACCATGCTACCTAAGGGGCTGCCCAGCCACAGAATGTTCAGAGTGCCCATGATGACCGCTGTCCACCATCAAAAGCTTCACCATTCACAAGCACTCGAGCATTGGAACCGGACCTCGGAGCAGTGGAAGAAGGTCGTCTGGTCCGACGAGTCTTGTATTCTTCTACATCAGGTGTACGGCCGCATGTGCCGTCTATCTGGGGAAGTGATGACAACAGGATGCACTTTGGGAAGACAACAAGCCATTGGAGGGAGCGTGATGCCCCGGGCAATGTTCTGCTGGAAAACCCTGCCTTTTATGCGGACGTCAATTTGCTGTAGTTCTCTGTTTGCCTCTGCTTTTGTTCTTTTGGTTCCTGACAATTAACAAAATGAGGTTTTCTGGCTCTTGCTCTGCTCCAGTTTTTGCTGACCTCTGACTTTCAAAATGATCAAAGTTCTGTTCTATTAATACCCGAGGTTTTATTGAATTATCAGAATGTCATATTTTATTAGGTGTGCTAAGGTCGGAATGGCTCTGTTCCTTAATGTTATCAGTGATTGTCTTCATTTCCTTATTCTGTGGCTGAATGTGACAAGGGCAATGTCCATATGCTTTCCCTAATTAATTCTTCCAATCCACCAATGCCTACTGTTTTCTTGTTACAGCAAAGAGTAAGATTGTATTCAACACCTACTCTTTTCCTGCTTAGATTGCATTCAACACCTACTGATGTTTACTAAACATTTCTTTACACAATAGACGAGCACACATCAACAAACAGTTCTCCCAAGTCTATTTATAGTTCCATTACATTTTTAATGTTCTGTTATATTTTCTATGCACATATATATATATATATATATATATATATAAACATCAATAAAATAAATGTGTATAATAAAGACATTGTCCAAGAAAGACAAGGGTGACTGTTAATAAGGAAGTAACAGGAGGGGTTAAGGCTCAAAAAAGAGAAGTAATGTGTAGTTGGTTGCAAACAGCCGTTATATAAGTTCAGAGGTGACAGAGAGGAGGCAGAATAGAGAATTAAAAGTAAACACTTGTGTTGTTAGGCAAATACAGGATCTGTTTAGGCTACGGAAAGCCAGAAGATGACCTAAGCAACATTATAGTGCTTGTGGTTCGAAGGTTTAATGGAACATTCTAATTTGGTGGTCTAGAGCAGCGAAGAGCAAGAAGTTCAAGAACATTTCTAACATTTGAAGTAACTCCGTGCCTTAGCCTGGTTGGATCACGTACAATGGGAGTATTTCCGCTAATACTATGCGTATGTGTGGCAAAAGTGTGGGTAAGTGAGTTCCACTTCGCTTCTTACGGGCTTGTGGTGTCATGTATTTATTTGTGTGGTAAAACAGATTTTCTTTTATTGCTTATACTACGATTTCTATAATGGCAGAAAATATGCTTACATTTAAGCTTAAATGGCAAAGCAGAACTTTAATCATACATTGCTTATTTACTGCTATGTAATTACATTTTAGGTATATCTTATTGCAATACTCTCAATTCAAGGAGTTAATTACATTTGAGATAAATAAACACCTTACAAATAAACACGGTGTTCAAAGAAATTCTTCCCATGAATATCCAAAATGCAACAGGTGTACTATAAAAGTGTAAGTATTTATTTATTGAATGACTATCAATAGAATATGAGAATTTGTTAAAGCAGCAAATAAAATATATTTTTTGTGTATTTTGAAAAAGATCAAAACGCAAAAACCAAGCTTGTTTGCTGCAGTCCAAACATGACTCAAATCGTGTTAGTTGGTAGTTTTTTTAAAAGTCTTTAATTTCCTAAAACATCACAATATCAAAAAATACAAAAATTGTTTCCAGAGAACGTAATAGAAACTGTTCGCATGTAACAGACATCTTATCCAGAGCTACTTATTAACCAAAAAATACCTAGGTGTGTCAAGCACACTGAAGCATTGTAAACTAATATTTTCTTTACAAAATGTATATCAGCAAAGTTATTTCTAGTTTGTGGAAAAGCAAGGTAAAACTGCAATAGCATTAGGGAAAATATTGTTTATCCTCTGACAGGCCTGAGCTACCAGGTTTAAGGGTGGAAGGGCCATTAGACCAGAGGAGTACGCAGGTTGAGGTATAGGGTTTGAGCGTAGCCGGAAGGTTGGTCAAGGTAAAAAATATATATTTATCCTTCAGCTATTGTAGTTGAGGGGGGGGGTGATGGGGGGGGGGCACTGAGATGGGCAGGTGGTTGCCTCCAGGTGGGTGCCTCCTTTTGGCGCCGCCCTGGCTTCAGCACCCGGTAATTCACTGGCCCTATGCGCTCCACCATGCTCTATGTCCCCTACCAGGTGGCGAAACGTATGCGTCCCAAAGTAGGCCCCAGTACTAAAACCTGGTTTCCGGGCTAGAACTCCTGGACAAGGGTGGAACAGCTGTAGGTCCATGCGTTTCCTGATGTCCCACACCTGCTTGATTACAGTGCAATGGGGAGATGGTTTGCCTCTTGCACCATGTTGAGTTGCATGTGGAGGGGGGATCTCCCGCACCACTAAGCGCACATTTGGAAGCACAAGGTGTCCACGAATCGTGTCCTCCTCGTCAGGGTTTGGATGACTCGCTCAAACAAACGGTCTGTCAGCGGCATTGTTGAGGTAATGCTTTACAGTAGTCAGACTACTTTTCAAAGGTAGCGAGTAAGGTAACGCGTTAGTAATTTAATTTAAGCAATCCCTTACTAGTTAATTTTTCAAAGCACTTGAATGTGAATTGGGCAGCGGGGCTTGTTTGGGATTCACTCAAATACACTTGTTCTGTCAATAAACTGTGATGAGTGTATGAAGGAGGACCAAGGTGCAGGGAGGTGAGTAACAAGGCGAATGTTTATTTCAATCCTTGTTCTCTAACAAGACTTGCGTATCCAGAACGCGTATGTAAAAAAGAGCCGTACAACGTACACACCAAAACAAGTAACAATCACGGACACAGAGACTAGAAACACAAGGGCTTATATACCTAGTTAACAGGTAGCACCTGTAAGGAATCAGGGAGGGATGCGTTCACAGAACATGGGGGAAAACAGGACAAAACACACACAATGGCGACTAAAAGGCCGGCAACGTCGAACGCCGGGTCGCCATGCGATCAGAGGAGGGCCCGTCCTGTGATGGCAACGTGACATAAACGTTATGTTGTCCACATTGTACTTGTTTTTCATGGGAGGTGTCTTACTTTTGAGAATGTATGTTCATCAGTGTACAAGGCTACAGCTTTTATTTTATGGCAATGGATCTGTGGCCTGAAAAGGTGGAGGAACTTGCCATTCAAAATATATTTTTGATTTAAGAGACTTGAGTGAAGAACTAAACGCAAAAATGTGTTTCTCTTATATAGTATAAGTTGACTTGAGATAATAGGTTTGGTCACGTTTGCTGTATACTGATTAATGATTAATATTGATATATGCTGGTGTGCAACACTGACTATGTAGTATACATTGATCTTGCATACCCCTCTGCAAATGTGCAGTTGCGCCCCTGTATTCAACCCTATATTCAATAGAAAATGGTACAGGTGTGGTTGATGAAGGAACCAAATGCAGATATTTTGAAGAATAGTGATAACCTGTGTGTTTATTGATCAAACAACAAACACGGACTAAACTAAGACATATAAACACACACACAAATTACAAAGTGCAAACAGGTGTGCATAATGTCCAAAGTGACTAAGGTGAGCTTCAGAATACCACCATACATTTCAAATAAGTTGTGACAGGAGAAACGAAAGACAGGAAAGTTGTGTAATGCTAAAAAATAAACATCTCACAAATAATAAGGTTCATTGGCAACAAATCAGAAGATTTGGGTATTTAAAAAGCATCTCAAAGAGGATATGTCTTTCGGAAGTAAAGATGGTGAGGTGTTCACCACTCTGTGAAAAAGTGCGTGGGCAAATACTCAAATAAAATTTAAGAATAACATTTATCAACGTAAAGCCTACATTCCTATCTTTCACTTTCAAAACTACAGAAATTGGTCTCAGTTCCCAAATGCTTGTAAAAAAAAAAAGTGATGCAACACAGTGGTAAACATGCCCCTGTCCCGACTTTTTTGAATTGTGTTGCTGGGATCACATTTACAAAAAGCATCCAATACAATTTCACAGTTTCAAAGATGTTTTTGTCTTTGTATTATTTTATATAGGGATACACTATTTGCTTTCTGTTTTTATTTGCATTAAACGGTTTGTATCCAATATACTGCCTTTTTGTGAAAGAAGCAAACTCTCTTTCACCACTTTCTTATCGAATAAAGCATTAAATGCCATTAAAAATAGGTATTTTAATCACTCAGGAGATTTCTTGTCTATAAGAAATAATCTTTCCATCCTTTATGTATTTTGTTCATTTCTTTCTATTTGTGCTTTTATTTGTGAAAGAAGAGACACAGACATCATAATTGCTATGACCGATTCCTATTTTCTGTTCAATGCAAAATATTTGAAACACCACACCATAAAGCCAGCTTTAAAGCCAGCTTTATACAAGACAATCATATTAGCCTGCTAAAATTATGATAACAAACACACTTACAGTTATAAAGTACCAATATGCAATTGGTACAATTATTCAAATATACCAAAGATCACACATATTATTTTGAGTGTTTATAATGGAGGAAGTCACATGCCTTGATTTACAACTTGCAGAAATAGAGAAAGCAGAAACGAATATCTGAAAAGTCAGAACAGGAAATGGGGTGTTGCTTTTATGGTCGTGGGTAGGCAGGACATGAGGCGCAGATCTATAAAACATTACTTTTATTTGTTTTCTTCCAAAGAAAAGGCACCACCAGCCGAGAACATTAATGTCACACAACATACAAACACGCATACAGGCACTTCTGCTGTCAGGCCCTGACTATCACCCACAGGCACATAGAGATGCCTAAAGGCACCCCATAGTCAGGACCTGAATATCACCCACAGGCACATAGAGATGCCTAGAGGTACCCCATAGTCTGGAACTGACTATCACCCGCAGGCACATAGAGATGCCTAGAGGCACTCCACAGTCAGGACTAGACTATCACCCGCAGGCACATAGAGATGCCTAGAGGCACCCCATAGTCTGGAACTGACTATCACCCGCAGGCACATAGAGATGCCTAGAGGCACCCCATAGTCAGGACCTGACAATTGCAGAAGTGTAAAAGCATGCATCGGATGCTTTATAAACCAACAACAAAAATTAGTTTTTCACTAAAACTGTGTGTATTTGTGTGTGTTTATGCTATCTTATATTTCTTAATGTTTTTCTAACACCACTCTTACTCCGTTATCAGTGTCAACTAAGCACCCAGGGTACAACGTCAAATACAATACAAATGTTAATGACCCCCAATGAAACAACAGAAACTGCACCGACTATAACAGCACAAACTACAAAAGCAGAAACTACAACAGCACCAGCTACAATGGCAACGGCCAAAGCAGCACTAGCTACAGTAGCACAAACTACCAATGCACCAACTACAGCATCACCAACGACCCCTAAAAGTATGTGTATAACCCAATCCCCTGCATCATTTCATAGTAACTTGAGTCCTGCTTTACCTCACATAGATGTTTATTGTGTTATACTGCGAATAATGTAACAATCACTGCTATTGCCAAAAGTTACTGACATTCTCTGTTTTGTCTCTCAGTTCCTGCCAATGTGGATTATGTCAATGTGACAGGGCAAAATGAGACCAGCATAACTCTGTTTTGGAAAACGGTGCAAGGCTCAGAGATCATTTATAGACTTAATTTACAAACCGGGGGAAATACTTCCTGCCTTCCCGTCCAAGTAAATACAACCCATCAAAAATGCACAGTCTCCTATCTCACTGCTGGAACAAAATATAATTTCATCCTCTTCACTGTGTCTGGTAATGTTATTAGCACAGGATATAGTTTCACTGCTGTTACCGGTAGGTTGTTTTTCTGGAATCAAAATTTGTTAATGTATGCTTGTTCAATCATTTATTGCATGACATTTTAAAACACTACCATGCATTAATTTGCATAATCAAGTTGACAAATAGTGTAGGTAAAACAACTGACATTTTTTTGGTCTCCTGTCTCAGCTCCCATCAACGTAGCCAATGTCAGTGTGACAGGGCGGAATGAGACAAGCGTTACACTGCTGTGGAACCAGGTGAAGGGAGACGGGATCAGCTATCAGCTCCAGTTCAGCAATGGGACAGATGCTGCCATCCTGGAATCTGATAGCCAAGAAACAGTCATGTACACGCTCTCCCATCTTGTCGCTGGGTCAAAATACAATCTCACTCTCTTCACCTTGTTTGAAAGTATCCGGAGCAGTGGTTTTTTTAACGTTTCCGCAATCACTCGTGAGTCTCTTTAAAACGGATTCTCACATCCTTAAATTAGTCCATGAGTCAAAATCTTTCTAGTTAAATGTTAGTAGGAGAATGTTAAATGTACATTTTTGAAAAGATACAATAGGTGATATGAGTTGTATGCATTGTGATTACACTGCAAATGTATTAATTGTCAATTGTACCTTCTATCAAAGGTCCCTTAAGTGTAGCTGCTGTCCAGGTGACAGGGCAAAATGAGAACAGTATAACTCTACAATGGAACATGGTGAATGGATTAGGCATCACTTATGAGCTGCAGATCAGCAATGGGACTAACACTACCATCACTCCAACTCTTGGAAATAAAACAATGACATACACAATCTCAAATCTCACAGCTGGGAACAAATATAATCTCACGCTCTTTGCTGTGTTTGAAAACGTCAGAAGTGTCGGAAAGGAATTATCTACAGTCACAGGTGTGGCTTCATTTTTGATTATTGATTTTATTTGTTACCTGTTTATGTACAACTATTCTCTTAGAATGCTTGATTATTGTGGAATTTTCTAATAGTAATAATGAGACATATTACAGTTTACAATTTAGTTATATATCTTTATAAGTTTTATACAGAGAGACTTACAGTTAATGTATTTGGTATTAGAAACACAAAACTAAGTTATTAATAAGTTATCAGTTAAAGTTAGTGCTGGGAAGAAGAAAATTCAAATAGTAAACACAACTAGCATTAATTCACAAATTCGAAATGGTTGTACGTTTCAATATCAGACGTTGCAACATGGTCTCAGTGGAAAACATAAACTATTATACAAAAATCTTTGACAGACAAATACATAATAAGTATTACTTTAGCTAAAGTTACGTTGGGAGTAATCATCCTTGGCAGGCCCGCCTTAGGCCTAAGCAACATAAACGGTTGCTTAGGGCCCCCGACTGCCAAGGGGCCCCAGACAGCTATTGAGCCTCGGACCACTATTGGAGAGGGGGCCCACAAATCAAATGTTGCTTAGAGTCTGCACCGATCATTGGAAAACATAATATATTTTGCCATAATGGTAGACGCACTAATGAAGAAGATTTTTTGAATTAGTTGTGTGTTTTGATCCCAAATCCTTCAGCTCCACAGACAAGTGCACAACCCACTGCTCCATACAGGAAAATGCTGTCTTGTAGTTGTGCTACCATGGTTGCTACAATATGTTACAAGGGATTTTTTCAAATCTTATCCTTAACCCCAGTGCTGTGATACCTAACCGTAAACAAAACCTTAACCTAACCTATTTTAGAACCTTACTCAAAACCTTAACCCTGACCTTAACACCAGTTTTGTGATAAATAACCTTAGCCCCAGTGATGTTAGCCCCAGATTGTAGCAACCTTGGTAAGGCCATTACCTGTCCAGTAAAAGTTATTGTCTATGTATGGAGCAATGGGTAGGATTCCCATCTACAGAGCTGAATGTTGTTGTAGCGTTTTTTTTTGAGTTCATTGAGTTTTTGTAGCGTTCGTAAGATATGAAACGTTGTCTAGCCTTTGGTAACATATGATGCATTTTAATAGCGTTCATACCATATGTTTGGTTTTAGCCAATTTGTAATGCATTATTTGTTTTGGTAGCGCATTGTTAAAGTCTGGTGCCATAGATTTACGTATAATAGTTTACATATTCCAATGAGACCAGGTTGCCCATATAGGCTGTCCTGAAATGTTGCACTGAGTTTGGATGATTAGTGTTTCATGTTTATCTCTCTGTTTTCCCTTGGATCAGCTCCCCGCAATGTTGAGGTTTTGGAAGTAACACACCGCAAGAATACCAGTGTAACTCTGAGCTGGACCAGGCCAGCAAATGGTGTCACCAGTTATATGCTGAACATCACTGACATACCTAACACAACCATTGGAATATCAAGAGATAATATCACATACACTGTTCTATCTCTCAAAGCTGGAAAAAGATATAATTTCACCTTCTTCACTGTGTTTGAAGGGATCATGAGCAGTGGCAAACCGAACTTCACAGTAACAAGTAAACCTGCTTTTTAAAACCTTGATTTCTTGTTAGGATCTAAAAACACTTACCCAACAATTGAATGGTGTGTATGTAATTATAGTGAAAGTTAGCTCTTGAAGAGGTTCCCACTTTATTTGTTTGTTATTTATTATTTATAATACAGGTTGTCTAGACTCTAGAATATTTCTAGCTATATAGTAAGAAGAATTACATCTAAAACCAACAAATTGTTAAGTAACATTATTACACACACTCACAAAACCAAATTCATCTTTAATAAACGTTAACATAATTTATTTGCTTTTCTCTGCAGGAATATTCTGTCCTGATTTGTCCTGGGTGGTCACCAACTCATCAATTCAGGCTACGCTAATTCCTCTTATGGATGTCTCTTATGGAACTGCACATAATAATGCCAACAATACAACTGTCCAACCTGAGTCTGATGGAAGGCTCTTATTCAGTAACCTGTACTCTGGCGCATCCTACAACATAACTCTTTGGTTTGACAATCCCATTGTAAAACTTGAACTGTGCGAACACAATGAGACTGTGGGTGAGTCAGTGATTTCCTTTTTCCAGTGTGTGTATTCAGTCCAATTTTTCATTCAAGAGATTCATTATTTGGAACACCTGTAGGATAATGTCCCATCAGGACCATAATCATTTTTATCTTTGTTTTAATCAGTTCCACCGGACCTGAGAGATCCAACATGTGGCTATTTGTCTGGGGGATATGCTTTCTCTCTGTCTTGGGATGCGCCAAAGGGACTTTGGGACAGTGTAGAGGTGAACGTGACCGGGGAAAGAACTCACCTGTTAACCGAGGACAATGTGAGGAAAGCTGAAATCACTGGGGTCCAGCCTGCCCAAACCTATCAAGTGACTTTGACTTCGTTCTCTAAGCGTCGCCAGAGTGAAGCCGTGTCTTTCACCTGTCAAACCGACCCAAGGGGTAAGTGAGGCTGGGATTTTTTTAAGTCATGCCTTTAAAAGTACAACAATGTGTCATAGATATGCAAGATATTGCTATGGTAATAACTGTAGTTATGCAGAATGTAAGAACTACAGAATTATGTAACATTAATAGCTGTGCCCTCAGATTAGGGAAACTGTGAGTGGAATCGAAACCTTCTGTTTCCTGAAATAATTTGAAACAAATGTGTTTGGCAGTAAACTTGTGTTCACTAGTGTCCTAGGAAGGCTGTTTCAAACGTCTAACAATATTGCTTCTTTTATAGGATACAATGTGCAATGCATTATTTATCAGGAATGTAAATGATCACTAAGTGGAAAGGAACATTTGGATGACAATATAGAAGTCATAGTTCACCCTTAAAGGTCTAAGGGCAAACTTTTTCACTCGGGGGCTATATCAGGATTTTGAAATGAAATGGAGGGCCACATTTGTTTTTGTAATTAGTTAATCATAAATGATTTGCAGCCCAGAAAAGGGCAAAAGTTAAAACATACAGTACATATGTACAGTAGATCCCTTTTAATGTGTAAATAGTTTAAATTCTGACTCAGATGTATAAGAATGGGTTAATTTCCCTCAAAACAATTTTACTACCTTCCGCGGGCCGGATGAAACAGCCTCGCCTGCCGCATTTGGCCCCCGGTCACTATCTTGACCTTTCCACCTCTCAGAAGGTCATCCTTCATAGTAGAATGATGTCCTCTATATTGTGGATTCTCAAAACCCTTTAACTAGAAGAAGGATGAATAGATAACATTGTTTGAGGGTTATACTCCATGAGTATATTTGTGAAAACGTGTGAAGAGAATAGAAAAATGTATTGAGAAACATACTATGCTCCAACAGGTAGGCTGTTCTATTTCACATTGGGACATCCCCAGGGGTTCAAAACAACTATAAGATAATTATTATATGAAAATTATTTATTTTAAAAAACTGTAAACTATCCACCAAAACTGTCAATTTTGGGCCCATGTATCCGTGAGATGGAACACTTTATACAAAAATCCACGATGTGCCTAAATGTGTCACCTCTGAAAAAATAGTTTTTTTGATGAAATTACAGTGTTTTTGTGGTTGAGATTTGGAAGACTTCTTTACAGAAATACACAAACGTCCCCTACAAGGTGGAAAAAACAGTAGGCTTCTATCTTTAACCAGTCCGGAGATATGAATAGAAATGCAACAGGTGCGGTTTTTAGTTTATTTATGATTGTGTTTTTGTGACAATTTTGGACCCTCAAGCCTCACGTGACAATAATCCTTATCCAACCTAAGGAATGTAAAATCCAGAACACAACAGGAATATCCAGTGAAATTAATAAATCACTAGCCAGAAACTAGCCATTAGGTTATATATTTAATGTAATTTCAAATATCAGTTTTGAAAAGGAGTAAAGTATTTCACAATCATTCTGTCATAGATAGCAAAGGACAAAGGTCAACCAAGCTCTCTTAAAAGTCATGCACATCTGTGAAAATAGTAAACATTAGATTTACTGCTGTCCAGAATTCAGGACCAAATCCCTTGCAGATGGAAGGCAATATATAAAGTTAAAGAGCATCTGTTATGGTTGCATAAAACTAGGGCACAGTGCTAAAGATTTCCTCCACCAACATTTATGTGACACCTGTAAATGGAGACCTCCAACGTGCTTATTAAGTATATTTCAGTTTTTTTTTTAACAAGGATTGATAGTATCTGGGTTAATGTTTGTGGCTTTCCAGTGGGTTTGAAACAGACACCACTGCATGTTTGCAGCCTTTTATTTTGAAGCCTATTATGCAACATACCTTGAAGCAGAAGGAAGTAAAAGGAGGAAGAAATACGCAAAAGAAATGAGAGGGAAAGGGAATGTGTCAAACAAGCTAGTGCAAGCTGTAATGTTTACAAGACAGTTTAAAGTTTTGTGTAACTATAATGTTTTGTGTAACTATAATGACAAGGGGACAAGCTCTTACGGTTGTTCATAAAGGCTAAGTATCTTAAAGGAAAGTCAATTAAAACACTATATAACACCAGTTCGAGAGCCAAGTCTTTTACCAGTTAGGGAAAATGTAAAGTTGCTTTTGATGAAAACTTAAAAAGCATCCGGCCCAGATGGGATATTTTCTTCTAAGACACCCTCAGCCATGGCAAAATCTAGGCAGCCGAGAGCTTCATCGCCCAAAAGCAAAAAAGAGACATCTTTAGGTGGCATTGATAGCCGTATCAATGTCTGTAGCAAAGGCTGACTATACCAAGGCTTTTGTCAGGGTCTGTTTTGCATTGAGATACAACAAGTGACAATGTAGCACACAGTGTAGCACTCTGGCAAAACCAGGGTAGAACGTACTCTTACATCACAATAATTCCTAATTTGCTTGGTTAGTAATGCACTATAGATAATGTAGAGAGTCTTAATACATAAATATTGTTATTAATGATGGAATATGTATTTTTATGGGAATGTTTTTGTTCCATATGTCAGGACTAGACTGGAACTCAATGTAACATAAAGACAATGGCTGACAAATAAACAGGGACCTGAAGAAACTAGTAGGGTTTGGGAAAAATTTGACACAAGTGAGAAGACTAAGAACACAAGTGAAATTAAACTTTTTGCGTCCCCATAAAATCTGTAAACATATATACTTGTTTTTTCAATATTATCCTCTACATAACAAAATATAAACAAATCCTAGTATCATGAAATGTTTCTACAGCACCCAATGATTTTTACCTAACAACACTGTGTAAGGACTTTTAAACAGCATAAATGATTGCTGTTTAAAAAAAAAGGTATTCTTTTAGATCCTGCTGGAGTGGGTTCTGTTAAAAAAGCATGCCAAGCTGTTTGGCATGTCCCTGCTGTCACCTAGATGTGTATTGTGGCAGGTATGGTGGTTTAACTGTCAGGTCCTGGCTGGCTGGCCTTCTCTATGGGCCCGGGGCTCACAGTCAGGACCTGACACATTCTAGATTGTTCTCCCCAATCAGAGGCACCTGTTGTCTCTGATTGGGGGAGTATTTAAATTCTTCTGTTTTGTTAGTTGGGTGTGGTTCTTTTTTTGGTGGAAGCTGGTTTTGCGACCGCTCAGTTGCGGTTTGGCTCTCCTTTTGTTTTTTGTTTTTTGCTTTACTTGAGTACATATTAGAAAGAAAACAAATGAAAGGATGTACCCTTCTATCTCTGCTCACCATGTCCTGCCTCCAAGGAACCGTTACGTTGACTGCCAGCTATTTATGAGACAGGATAAAAACGGTTGCATCCTAGGTTGGTGGGCATTACCCTTGCTTTGAATATAACAACAACACTGATGCCTTCCCTGCATACACATCGTGGGCACCTCACTTTTGAGAAGAATACACTCATATCTGGCCCCTGGAGGCACATGCTGGCCCAGGAACTTGGCTCCATCTCTGTCAATGTGACCCGGTCCTCCACAATGTTGAAATCAACCAGGTTCTGCTACCCAAGCAATGCATTACCATATATGACTAAGCTTTGTTAAAAATGCATTCTGGAATTTTTGGCCACTGGTTGTACAGGTTTCACTGTCGAGGTAAAACGGGCTCCTGAAAATTGTGTACTATGTGAACAAACAAAACTATTAAATTCATGGCTAACTGAGGTATGATACTACTTAAGTAACACAACCTGTCCAAAATAAGAGATTTAAAAAAATAATGTGTTGTTCACAGAACCATTTAAGAGCTTATAAGCTTATAAGTTTATGTTTTGTCATTGGTGGACTAATTATGGACAGTAGCTTCTAGCTGAAATAGCTTCATGGATGAGTATGTACTGCAAACATTGTTCTTTTCTCGTAAACTGAATTGATATCAACCAAAAAAGCATTTTGTTGATTGTACGGATGTGTCATTGCATGTAGTTTATTTACTTTCTAATGTTTAAATGAATGTGTAAGGCCTATTACCTATTTCTTGACATGTCATATTCTAAGCCCATGTCTCCCCCTATAGGGGTCATAGCGGGGTCCGTCATGGCTGTGGTTCTTCTCTGCATCTTGGTTTGCCTGGCTTTCTTCATCTGGCGGCGAAAGACAACATTGTTTAGGTTGGTGCTGCAATATTCCCAAGAAAATGTAATTGTGAAATCAGTTGTACTCAATAATCATTGCTGTGTTGCTCATTCTGTGTCCTCTGTCCTTAGCCGGCCCAAGTCGATGTTTGTGGAATCCAAACTGGCCAAGGATAAATTTAAGTATGCATACACTTCATGAGACATATTTCTCAAGGAGAATCAATGTGAAGTTAGATTCCTCCTCACCCTGAATGGAGTTGTTATATACATATACACCACTGTTCAAAGGTTTTGTGTCACTTAGAAATGTCCTTGTTTTTGAAAGATAAGATAAATTGTTTATTAAAGGTTAATTAAAATAACATAAAATGTACTATAAATACAAGGTAGACTTTTGTTAATGTTGCAAATGATTTTCAATAGAAAATCTACATTATTAGCAACTATTAGTCCTGGCCCAAACCGGAATAGATTGAGGAGTGGGACAACTGAGCAAGAGAACAAATACATTATAGTTTCTAATTTGAGAAACATGCCCCAAAGGCCCTCAACTGGAAACTTTATTAAAAAGTACCCACAAAACCCCAGTCTCAATGCCAGCAGTGGCGAGGCGACTCTTGGATGCTGGCCTTTTAGGCAGAGAAAAAAGCATAGCTCAGATTGGCCAATAATAAGAAAATATTGAGATGATAATTGCTGCAAATGGCGGATTCTTTGACAAATCTATCTATCTATTAATCTTTATCTATACCACTAGGCTATATATATCACCTCATAAATATAAAACTAAAATGGATTGTTTTTCAAATGTTTTAAACATGGTCAAACATGCTAATTACTTCCGTGTATATTTTGCTATCAGTAACTAAAGTTAGCTCAAATTTTCAGTTGCTGTTTAAAGAAAAATAGATTACAGTTTTTATTGGCTCATTGACTTCTTTCAGTGTGAAAAATGAACTCACTAAGACAAGTCATATTGGCTTGATTAAAAGTATTTCAAATAAAAACTGAGTGGAAAGACTAAATTGGTGTGCATTAAACATCCCGGCTGTAAATAACCGCAACTCAGAAGTACATTTCTCTTTTTTTCCAGGCCTATTCCATTGGGGAGTTTTTCCAACCATTACCAAAGATTGAGTGCCGACATGAACAGAGGATTTAGTGAGGAGTATGAGGTAGCACCAAGGATAACATGCTTGCTTAATTTCAGAATTAGTGTATACGGCTCCCGAATTTCTCAGTAGCGTAGTCACTGCATCTTTTTGCACAGTATTGCAATTCCAAAATACCATGCAAATGATATCAGTTTCCATCGGTTACGATATCTGGCGCATCTGGCAAGTTAACAATTGTTTTGCTATGCCTAAAATGCAATTTCGCAAAATATTTTTTTAGACAAACGTGTTTCAGTCGCTTATCTGTTGCATCAACTATGCTAGACAAAAGAAACATACATGTAAGCGTGTTTGAAATATTTTTACAAATAGCAGTCGTTTACATTACACCATTGATTTAGTGGTAGTTCCAACGCCGAAACAACTGCACCGCTCTGGGCCCATTTTGGTTTTAAGACATATTAAAAGAGGTGAGCCCAATAATTCGGAGGCGGCAAATTGGCGGATTTGCTCCCGAAAGGATCGCTCAAAAAGGCAACCACCACAAATCATATTACTGGACAATCAGATTCGGATCCAGCAGGTTATTTTTTATCAAATTATTCGGATAATACTGAGATAACATTTTAAATATAGACAAATTAAATTGTTAATTGCAAATATATGTGCGACAATCGTCAAATAAAATGTCATAATCGTGACAGCCCCTACCTTTACTCCACCTGTTAGTCAACGTGTAAGCCTTTAGCAGACTCTGAATGTGTGAACATCACTGTTTGTCTCGACAACATGTTCAATCTATATCTACATGCAGGATTTTCAGAACGTGGGCAAAGAGCAGACTCAACGGGTAGCCGAAATGGCTGGGAACAAGAGCAAGAACCGCTTTAGTAATGTACTACCATGTAAGCTGACACTACACATCGCACAAACAACATATGGTACCATCAACATCACTTTTTATTTCAATTGTTTAACTTTGTGTCAACCGAGTATACCATAATTCCCCTCAGTAAAGCAATGATCACCATCATATTTGTTGGTTTATTAAATCCTACTGCAAAATTTATACCGTTATAATTTCAATGGGTATTATCATCCCCAAACTGAAATTGGTAATTCATCAAGTATTGTAATCGTCTCCAGATGACTGGTGTCGTGTGAAGTTAACGATGCTAAACGATGACCCAAGCTCTGACTACATAAATGCCAATTACATGCCCGTAAGTACATCTGCTGTTTATTGCTAAATAAACATTGTGTAACACAGGAACATCTTCCCCGAAATTTTAACAGTTACTGGCAGTTGCCCGAAAGTATTTAATACTTTTCCCTCTACAACCCAGTTTTATAAAGAATATTCTTATGTTGCAATGTGTGATCTACAGCTGTAATTTGATGATTGTGATGGAATGATTGGTGAATCATCGCCATAGATAACTAAAAACTAGAATAGGCTTGATTTTTTTTAACCCTTTTGCTCCAGGGCTACAGCAACAGCAGGCAGTACATTGCTGCCCAGGGCCCCCTGCCGAACACCGTCAATGAATTTTGGAGAATGATATGGGAGCAAAGGGTTAATGGTATCGTTATGGTAACCAACTGCATTGAAGGAGGGAGGGTGAGTCACAGGGAGTTCTGTGTTTTCAATGTGCTTTGCATTGTGGGGGCTTTGGTGAGGAATCTGTGGACATTCCAGCTGACCAACAAGGCAGACAGAACTATAATTCTTAGATTCCATGTAGATGATTTCTGTGGATGTAATGAACTATTCTATATGTCTGTGCCCCTTTAGGCTAAATGTGAGCAGTACTGGCCTCTGGACTACACGCCATGCCTGTACGGAGACCTGTTGGTTACTGTCAGTTCAGAGAACAAAGAAACCAGCTGGACATTGAGGGAGTTTGTGGTGAAAAATGTGAGCGACACTATATGAGATAATTTGAAACCTGAGACATGTTCATTAGGTACACCAT
Organism: Novumbra hubbsi; assembly: GCA_016801125.1. Taxonomy (NCBI): domain Eukaryota; kingdom Metazoa; phylum Chordata; class Actinopteri; order Esociformes; family Umbridae; genus Novumbra; species Novumbra hubbsi. The sequence goes on from JACXGK010000002.1 coordinate 214,652, forward strand.
GTGAATTTTGCTTCTTTCTCAAGTTAAAAGGATTTGTAACTTTCTAGAGAAAAACGTCTGAGGAGCGCCTAGTCAAGCACTTCCACTTCACGGCCTGGCCCGACCACGGAGTCCCAGACGGAACGGAGGGGCTGATCCAGTTCAGAGGGTTGGTGCGACATCACATAGAAGACCAGCCGTACACCGGACCCACTGTGGTGCACTGCAGGTAATGCCACAGCACTTTAGGTAGCCAGGTTATTTCTAACATACAGGCCAGAAAATTTGGAAATGTGGTTTTCCAAAGGGCTGTTCATTATCAATCAAGGCATCAGTTGTGCGTTTAATGAGCGTGTGATGAGGGCAATTTCCCGCAGAAGTATTTGCCTTCTTCTGGGTGGCCTCTTCCTTGAAGAGCACGTGTCCGTGGAGTATGTAAACACATTGTTTTGATAATACCCCCCCCCCCCCCCCGTTCCTCAGCGCTGGGGTGGGCAGAACGGGCACCATCATTACCCTGGATGTGATTCTACAGCAGCTGGAGGGGGATAGGGCGGTGGGCATCGCTGCCTTTGTGCACAAGCTAAGGCTGAGTCGACCCCTGATGGTTCAGACCGAGGTAAGGCCCAAGTCGGAAGGATACGGAGGATTAACTTTACCCGATGGCGCTGTGGTGTGTGAGACCAGCGTGACCAAAGCCAAGACATCGCGAGTCAAATCCAAGATCGTAACCGTAGTTGTCAGATTGCACCATAAAATGATCCCAGAACCCACATATAGGCTATAATATGGATGAAGGTATATAAAAAAAAAAAAAAAAGTGTATGTCTTTTTCAGTAACAGAGGAAGGATACTTTATAATTGTGTCATTCGCAGTGTGTATTTGACCTGTTAAATCTGGACTCCTAAAGATACAACTACTTTGGTCAAAACCAAGTCAAAATGTATCTGAAGCGATGGCAGTTAATGTGGTCAGAGTTCTGTATAAAATCTATTAATATATTCAGGGTTTTTTTTATGACTGAAAGATTTATAGAAAATGTATACATTACATTCATTTGTGGCTTATCAATTTATTTACACTCTTTTCAGCCACAGTATATTTTCCTGCACCAATGCATCATGGATTATCTGGAGCACAAAGAGAAGATGCAACAAGAGCCCTTATATGAGAACATGGACATGGTCTACACTAACGCAACAGCACTGAGGGAGTTTCAATCAGATCTGAAAAGCAGGCCATAGATTAGTCGACTCTGTCAATTTTAACCCTTCTAGAAAAAAAAAATCCTAATGAAGAAGAAAATTTGCAAAACCATTATGAGTCAACTGATACCCGTCAATATCCTCAAAGAGCAAGCAATGAAATGTTGAAGCACAGTAGTTAAGGAACACCTTACTGAAATAGGAATCCAGGAGACAAACTCACAGAGCTTCTAAGGGGTGGACTGTCCTCACCTGGCTATGCTGGCTGGAGATTTAAAAACAGCCTAGCATAGTTTAATGCCATATTTATCTCAGGATATTCAACAGATCACATTACCAGCGGGTCAAAGAACACTTGTGGGCGTCGACCGCAACAACAAGGATCCATAGCAGGGACAGGAAACGTTGGACTTCGGACAGGGAGAGCTAAGAGTGAGATCTGTCAAAATCACTTTCTAGTTTCTGGATATTTCTATGTGAATCTATTAACATCACCTGTATATACTTTTTTTTAGCCTCTGTGTTGTGTGCTTCACTGTGTATGTTAAAGACATTCAGCACACTTAGTATACTTTGGAGTAACTGAAATACTTTATTTTTGTCATCAAGGTTTTCAAATTAACACCGCTGTCTCTGTGTTTTCAATAAGCTCCTGTCAGAGTGTATATGAATTCATCAAGAATTCATATAATGACCATGTATAAAAGAAATAATCTTAAAATGAATCCAAAGTATTTTCATTTGGATTTTTTTTTTTTTTTATGTATCACAAAGCGTTCAAAATAGAAACAATTGATTGTTTACAACAAAACAGGTTGAATAAAAGACAACATCCATACATCCTCAACACTACACCTAAAACGTCCAGTTGTTTTCACCCGTATCAGTCCGAAACACCATCGTTCCCCGAGGAATGGGAGAAATAAATGCTGATAATGGCCGCCCTGGACTTCTCCGCGTAGCTAGGCACGTCCATTGCCGCCACCTGGTAGTTGCTGGCTGGGTGCATGGGCTCCAGCATGATGTCGCTGAGGGTCGGCACAGAGAACTTCCTGGCGATGTTGTGCAGGACGCAGCAGGCCTTGATGATTTCGGCCTTCTTGTCCAGACTGTTCTGCTGCACATGGCCCAGGTTGGCAAGGCACCTGAAGCGCCTCTTCAGGGATGTGATGGTCCGCTGGAAGACGGTGTATATCATGCTGTGGGCCGCGTTGAAGCGACGATCCGCCTTCTCCCTGACCGGCGAAACCACCGTAAGGAGGTGCCTGCTTAACGTATAGCCTTTGCCGGCTGAAGAGAGGAAAAAGAAGAAGAATGCAGTAAGTATTCGTTGCAAAATATCCAATTTCTTCACAAAATGGCCTGTTTTTTCAGACAACTTGGTTGGCCACCTTGGAATGCATTTTTATCTGACAGTGGACTGAGAAAAGCACACCACGCATTTTGCTATGGATTATCAAACACATTACCCATGACAATATAGATATATATCTTTTTTTTAATAATTTCTGTTTATAGGGGAGGTTCTTCTTTGAACATTACCAATGTTCTACTTGTTTTGTTTGTCCCAGTACCTTTTAGACCACTTTGACATGACTCAAAAACATTCCTATTCATGACTTTATCACTTGTATTCAAACTAAAGGTGTCCCCTTTAAAAAAAAATACCACACTTTTGCTTTTAACATTTCCTGAGATATAAGCTTTTTAGCTTGGGTACATATGATATCGGATGAATATTCACAATTTCGTCAGTTTGAAAAGTTAGCCCTAACCTCAACCACGCTGGAATATTACCAAATCTTAACCCTTGACCATTGTTTGTGCAACAGCACGCACCCCCCCGCTTACACCAACATTCTAGTGTTGACGCGAATGTGACGGCCTACTTAATGAGGAGTGAAGTGAATACTTTTGGCAGGCAAAAGGTGATTTAAGTGTATGTATTGCACATAGCTGGACATTAATTTCTGCGTGGTACACATATGTATGGGTTATGTCCTGACAGAGAAGACGGCAGCTGTATTAGGACTGGGAACTGCAAGGGACTTTGCGATATACGATTCTCACGACACTCAAGTGTTGATGCAATATGTATCGCAACAGAGCATCTTCGGCTGTTGGGTTGGGGGGGGATATGTTGTGGAGGTGCGGCAGATATCCATCATCCCAACACACCAACCCATACTTCCCCGGCATCAAAATAAGGCTCTGCACTATAAGGCTCCTTAACCAGCAACACCGATCTATTGATCACATGAGTACTTCATGTGCTCTGGTCACATGCTATGTACAGGAGCACATTTTAATGTATCCATTTATGGGCAATACAACACTTATTTATAATATTTACTGTCCATATTTCCAATTCTACACTATTTTAAATTGCTTCTAGTTGCTATTTTTATGTATATTTTGTATTTTCTGTTAATATTTTTCCTTTATTTATTTGCTTAATTACTACGTAGAGGTCGTGTGCCATGTCACAAGAATTGCATTGTCAGAAAAACAATGACAAAATAAAAGACTTTCACTTTTGAACATGTTTCTTGTTTTGAGGCTGTATTTTCAAAAAAAGTATAGAAACAGCAGTTGACAAACAAACCTAATTCAATCATAGACGATGGCGGTCGCTACCATTAAGCAAGGTAGGCAGCCACATTTGGCCCCAGTAGGGCCATATGTTTTAAAAGGTAAAACTGAAATATAAAAATACAAAATACATGTATTAATATTTAATCTTATAATCTGATTGTGTTACTCAAAATGATGCTCAAATTAAATCATGCCTTCTAATACATTTCTGACAGAACCTTCCTCGCTTACTCAAATGGTCTGTCCCATATAGCCTGAGCCTGCTACACAACACGAGAGAGCTAAGAAAAGATTTTAAATTATGAAACGCTGACATGTGAGCGGGGCAGAGAATAGAAGAAAGACAGAAGATAACGTGAGTGTCCATAACAATAGTGGCTACTGGCTGCTGCTACTACTTGTGTCATACATAGTTTAGTGGCTGCGGACCTGGATCATCAGGAATTGACACCAGACGTCATTCCTCTAACATCACGCATTTTGATTACAAAATGATGTGGATCATGGTCTGATTACAAAAACGCCACTGATCACAAATTACCAATGTTGTTGTTTACCCTGCCCTGGCTCCCCAAGAAAGATTTGAATGTGTGGTGACCGAAGACAATGTCTGATCCAGGTATATGTGGCCCTTCTTGCTGACGGATATGGAGAGGTGCAGCATAGTGAGAAACGGTTCACTTGAACAAAATGACTAAGTTCATCCTTCTTCATTGTAGTCGTAGCTTATACGGCTGAATATACCCTTCAAGTAATCATTTTCAAACCAATGTATTTCCTACTATTATTAATGAAAGTGGCAGCAATGCAAGTGTCTTTGGGAGTGTCTGTTCCATTTAATATAAAATAAAAAATAGATGATGTTGGGGCCTCAACCGGTCTCTCTCTCTATGGACCCCAAATCACTAAACCCGCCACAGACCACAGATAAGAGAACATGTTCCTACACTGCAGACAGTGAAACCAGGCTTAGAAAAAAGACAGACAGACTGATGTTAATTGGCTTGACTTTTCTGAACAGGTCCCCGGTGAAAGGTGGAGCAATTAGATGTCCCATCTATACTTTAATTCTAGTGATGTGAAAACTGCCCGCGTTGGATACCATGCGATTGCGAATATTATCTTCGAAATGTATTTACAGCAGTCCGAACCACCAAGCTTCGTGACATAAAAGCATCTGAAATATTTATAAAATATTCTAACTGAACCGCGGAATACAGGCATTTTGTTTGCACGTTTGGTAGAACCTCATAAACTAACTCCGAAACATAGGAAGAACCCTTTAACCAAATCCAAAACATAGCCGTTTTGAATGATATGATGTTTATTATTTTCAGGATATTTTCATATTATCATAAAATGTTGGAAATAGTCAGTATTTTATCACACCGATCCTACAACCATTATATCCATCCGACCTTTCCCCGACTCGGGAAGCGACAGTCAACTACACAGCCTAATGGTGGGATATCGGATGTACCCGTGAAGAACTACCTCCTTTTCGGTTTTAACGTGTATGACACAAGCCAAACTAATAGAGCAGGGGATTGATTTTTAGATGGATCGCGATCCTGACGTGAACAATTCTGAATCGATGAATAAAAAGAAAGACTGGCAGACATTGCCCAGACTGGTAGCTGAATTCACAAACTTTTACGAAAGCAACACGGGTTTTTGCTTAATGTTATATATTTTTTATTTTCCACATAAACAATACAATATGTTATACTTCCTCGTTTTAAAAATAATTTATTTTGCATAAAAGGCAGCCTTGTAAGTTATATTATAGTATGTGTTACAGACCGTGTTTTAGACCATACGTTTTCCTGTAATAAAGTTGCTACTTAAATATATGTTTATAATGTCAACACTTTATTTCATGTTTACACAAACAAAACGACTGAATAACTTGATAAATAGATTGACATGAACATTGACATGTTCTTTTGTTTGAAAACAGTAAATTAATATAAAGTCGGAAAGAGAGTTTCAAGTATGCTTGTTTTTGTAATAAAATAATTGGAGGGCAAGATGCATCCATCGAGAATCGTTTACCCCCTGAATCGAATCGTGAGGCAGGTGAAGATTCACACCTCTACAAACTATCATCGTCAAGTTATTTTTAAATTTCTCTCTTTAAGCACAACCACAACCACAACTTTAGCCAATTCTGAAACCACTGGTGGTCCTGTAGTAAGAACAAGAGTACCTCAAACTACAGGAATCAAGTATGCATCGGATATGATAGCACTGCTTTTTGATAGCTGCTTAAGATGTGCATGCTCCCTAACTACAGAAACCAAACATGCACGGTGAATTTTGTATTGCTGTTGTTCAAGGCTCTCTACTACATTCGCTTGTGATATTATTTTCTGTTGACTAAATCATTTGGTATTTGTTGGAAAAAAACTAACAAGGTTAATTCAGTAACATAACTACATTTGTGAGTCATCAGAATTATATTATAGTAAATAACAAGTCCCACCATGATATGAAGATGGTATTAACAGCTTAAACAGAAAAAGAGTAAATTAATCAGTTAAGCGAATCTTCTCAAAGAACTGTACCGGGTGAATCAGTCAATTTTTTTTTCTTCTATGGGGCCGGTTGTGTTCTTCTGGTGGTTGGGCTGCGTATCATGGTTGCTAAGCAAATGATAACCACAATGCACTGCGCGGCTAACTTGACAACAACGAAAACAATGACATTTCCCATCTCCCCAAAATGATAGCGGAAGAAAGAGAAGAACTAAAAACAATCTATAAATGACCTTACCAACAATCCAGTTCGTTCCATGTACTCCACGCTTTAGTTGTAGGGCAATTTCCGACAAATCCCAAATGGTTTGCTCTGGTGTGCTGCCAACATAGCAGTTTTCGACACTCATGAAATTCCCTTCACAATCGCAAATTACTTGGGTCATGACGGTGTGATTATCCATTGTGTTCCGAAAGGCCTCCTTATCGTGTTGAGGGGGCCTCACCTTGACATGCATACATCCTACCAAGCCCACGGAGGTCGGGATTCCGCATATTTTCTTTATCTCGTGTGCCACATTTGCTCGTTCCTCACCATTCGCCGGGAAAGTAATAAACTCTTTAACCATTCCTGACAACACTTTTGAAACTTTGTTTATAACTTCGTGCATCTCCAGGTGGTCCATTTGAATCAAATCTACGACTTTACTGGATAGAATGCCGTTTGCGTAGTAGTCCAATGCGGCTATCACCATTTCGTCCACACAGGGTCCATTCATTTGTTCGCGCGTGGCTTTCATACGGAGTCGGACACAATCCGTGATGAATGTAATACAGGGTCTAGTTAAATGGAACCTTTCAAATAAAGAATCATCGTCGTAGTCGTCCAGGTATCTTTTCTGTGGCTCCGGGAAGGCGTATGCCTCGGTCTCTTCGTCATCTTCGTATAGTTCTGCTTGAGCAGCTAACCATACGGCGGGAGCAAATGCCATAAGTCCAGGCTAGGCTATGTTTACAAATAAAACAACTAGTAACAGTGTTAAATTCTCCGAATGGAATTAGCAGAGTATCCCAAGTAACGTTACTGTAAGTCGTCATCACAACATTTCAGTTATACCTCAATTACAGTGGTTTCATTGCTAAGAACCATTATAAAGAAAGAATAGAAAGCTAGTAATAACGCCTCTTCTACATATAAGCTACAAGAACTGGCGGCTGACTTCAAGATGGATGCCCATTGTTTTCAATTCCTGTGCTATACTTGCGACCGGTTCCTGGGAGCAGACATATTTTTTGTTCCGGTTCCACGAGCTCATTTGTACATGCGCACTAGCACTAGCCTGCGCACCAGAGTCTAGCCTGACGAAAGACACTTCGATATGATGAAACAAGATGAGTTTGTAGTAGAACTGAATATATTTGTCTGCCATTTTACTCGTGACCAGACACTATTAACTAATGAAGGAAATGGAAAATTACATCTTAAACTGTTTTATATGTGAAATTGACATCCACATGAAGGCCCACACTTTGGGTTTCCCAGCTGAACATTGCCCAGAGCATCACGTTCCCTCCACGGGCTTGTAGTCTTCACATCCTGGTGCCGTCACTTCCCCAGGTAAATGGTGCAGATCAAGGGTCTTCCAATCTGGACCTTGAAGGTGGTTCCACTCCATTTCTTCATTGCAATCCCCTAATTAGAGACTTATTTAGACCTAAGATACCAGGTGGGTTCAATTAATGATGAAGTAGAACAGAAAACCAGCAGGTTCCCCCTCGTAGGGTAAGATTTGATGACCCCTGGTTTAGATTATTTACTGACAGTGCTTAACATGTATCCTAACCCTAACATTTATCCTAAACCTTACTTTAAACCAAACCCTAGAATGACTAGACATTGGTTGATGTTTCTATATAAGGCTTTACAGGCTTTATCTGGGAAACCGATCTCTGTCACTCTTGGTTTCTCTGTATAAATAAAGATACAAAATATTGCTTTCGGTTACTGTCCATTATCCTGTTAAGACAGCAGGGCTAGAAACCAACAGATTTTCATTTTTATCCTTTTACAAACAAGGAAAGCCCTAAACACAGGTCAACCAAAGTCCTCTCCCAAATATTTACAGAGGGCTGTAAACCCGGGTAAACAAAACTATATATGAACAGAGCTATAAACCAAGTAAAACACAAAGGCTCCACACTACCCCCTTGTGGGCGTTTTGGTTTCAGGATGGACACATTCAAACACAGAACAGAGCTTTTCCCATTCAGTTATTATGCAAATGATAACAAGTGGTTACCAAGGACTTTTTTGTTTGACTTAAAACGTGGCACAGAAGTTGATTCCAATGTACTAAAGGCCCATGCCCATAGAGGGGTGGTGGTCTGTTTTCCACAAAGATTCTTAAACATTTTGCCTGCCCCACCTTGCTTGTCAATTGAGTGCATGGCTTTTTAATGGAAGCCTTTCATAGTCATACTTATGTTATGTTATTGTCCTTGGTGACTTGATGGTTCCACAAAATGTACCTTTGCCACTTACTTTCTGAACCTGCTAGAATGTCTTCGCCTGACACAGTATGTCAACGTCCCCACACAAAATCGTGTACATACCCATGACCTTATCATTACTGGAGAAAGCCTGTCATCAGATCTGGATGTACATGAGTTAGGGGTCTCTGACCATAGGGTTTGGATGTGGTTTGTAATTTCACATCAACTCTGCCCTAAGCTGAGTGTTAAATTCTGAAACATCCTCACTTGACACAAGAGTCAGAACAGCCTGCCCGACTGTCAGACTGGCACAAGTCTTTCACTAACAAGATGGTTGACCTGCATAACAGCACATTCTTAAACATTCTTGCCCTGGTAATCCTGTCAGGTATCGTTTGAGCGGTTGTCCACAGAGGAGCTGCGCAGCATGAAGACACATTGCTCGAATATAGAATGTCGGTGGCTTTACTTTCTGGCCTATTAAGACCACCAGAATGGTTATTTTAAAGCTTTGAAAGCACTTTAGTTTCTACTCTTCTTTGATTGAGAATGGCAAAGATAATCCCAGGACATTATTTTACATGATCAGTGGCCGCGTCCAACATACAAACTCTGGCCCTTCTACTGCAACACAACACAAACAGTGCAATACATTTACTGAATTCTTCAAGAATAAAATCAACAAAACTAGAGAGAACATTCTATCCTGTAACTATAATCCCCCTCAGGCTCCTTCCCAATCAACCATATCAACTTCTTTTCTAAGTGACTTTGCTCTGGTGATACTTGCTACTGTTCTGAAAATCGCCCTCTTGACCCTGTTCCAACATCAATATTTAAATGTTCAGCCACTAACCTTGAACCTAAAACCTAAACCTTAAACCTAACCTTAGCAAGCAGTTGCTTATCAACAAATAGTTTGTTGAAAGTTTGTTGATATTTTTTTCAAATGTTTTCTATAGAATCTCTACACATGGAAATTGGGACAACAAGTGGTATTTTCCATCTATGGTAAAGTTGGGTACATAATAAGAAACTGTTTTTAACTTCATTATCTTCATATGGTAATGTGAACTCTATCTGGTGTAATAAAAAGTTCAGATAATTAGTGTGTACTTATTTTATTTTTATCTTTTACTGCGCTGTGCTCTGCATAGTGATAAGTGATTTACTGGACAGATCAGAGTGTTCTTCCTCATTGGTATTTCATTTAGGACACATGTTGGTGACCCTTCTATGTCTAAGGGTTTGATGTATTATCTGTGTTGTAATCCTGTTGTTCACAATCTCAATTACGAGCCTCTGTTGACGGGGATGTTTTTGTCCCCCCGCTGTTCCTGTTGGCTTGAGGCAGTCGTCTTCTTGCAGTTACCCATTGGTTAGAGGTTGTTCCTGTTGACTCTGGAGGCAGTCGTCCTCTGGCAGTGTCCCGTTGGTTAGAGGTTGTTCCTGTTGACTGGAGGCAGTCGTCCTCTTGCAGTGTCCCGTTGGTAGAGGTTGTTCCTGTTGACTGGAGGCAGTCGTCCTCTTGCAGTGTCCCGTTGGTTAGAGGCTGTTCCTGTTGACTGAGAGCATTCGCCCTCTTGCAGTGTCCCGTTGGTAGAGGTTGTTCCTGTTGACTGAGGGCAGTCGTCCTCTTGCAGTGTCCCGTTGGTTAGAGGCTGTTCCTGTTAACTGAGGGCAGTCGTCCTCTTGCAGTGTCCCGTTGGTTAGAGGCTGTTCTCTCATCTGGAGGTGTGGATCCAGGTGTTTCTCTACCTACATTTTAGAGCGGTCTGTGTAGTCAATAGGGTCCACTTCAATATTTTAAAAAGGTCCCTGGGGAGAGGATGTGCACTTGTACTTTACACACTCTGTTCCTAAAATTGCAAAAAAACCATTTAAATCATTATTCTTTAAATCTCTTCATCCTTACTGTAGCTTTCAATCACTAATAACCTCCCCGATTAGAGTCTAATTTCAGTTAAATCCAGGGTGTCCTTATATTTTTCAACCTATTGATATTGAGCAATACCTGAGGATCCTGACTTTGAGAGTTTGCCAATACTGTCATAGACACAGCTTTTTCCTAAGTAACTCTTCCATCCAATCTGACCATTAATTATTATAGAAGGTGTGACTAGTTTCATGTTTCTTTTTTGGATCTTCTTTTCGATCGAATCTCCCTGTCAGCACTTAAAGAAACATATATTCACAATAACCCAATTAAAATGACAACTCTACATAGTTTTTCAAGTAAATCTGTTTTATTCCAAATCTGTGTTTGCAAATCTTACCAATCAGAATTACAATTTAGACCATGTTTTTCTCAAATATAATTTTAATACTGAAAACAACAAACGCCTTTATAAGTGGTTCCATAGAAAAACATTAAAACAGAGATAAGAAACCTCCTCCTCTGTTCCATTGTACTGCACATTTCTAACTGTATTATATGACTATATATCCTCTACAAGTTAATCTGATTGCTTCCATTCACAGTTTGAACAGAGCCAGAGCTGAACCAGTGTCACACTAAATCTCAGATTGTCAAGTTTTTTAAGGGTTATGCTTATTTGAAAAACAATAAAATTATATTAGTTATATGTAGGAAATAAAGTAAATAAAGTGAGATCCTCCAAGAATTTTATGTTTCATCTCAAGATAATGTGAAGCACAGAAAATGTATGGTCACCATTGTGTTTGTTTAATATTTTCTTTTATTTCAGTAGTCTGCCCATTATTTTACTAATGATATATTTTGTATATCATTAGTAAAATAATGATATATTTTGAAACTGAGGAGACCAGATCTTTAATTTGAAATCATTCAGATCAAGTGTCATCACGTGGGGGAGATCAAGAAAAGCAGTCCTTCTCACAAACTACACGCCTTACCTCCAGTCTCATCCTTTCACCTTAGGTACAATCAGTACAATGTCTAAACGTATGCATACCACAAGGGCCGGTACTAGGCATAAGAGACGTACAGTGGGGTGAACAAGTATTTGATACACTGCCGATTTTGCAGGTTTTCCCACTTACGTATGTAGAGGTCTGTTTTTTTTATCGTAGGTACACTTCAACTGTGAGAGACGGAATCTAAAAAAAAATCCAGAAAATCACGTTTTATGATTTTTAAGTAATTAATTAGCATTTTATTGCTTGACATAAGTATTTGATCACATACGAACCAGTAAGAATTCCGTCTCTCACAGACCTGTTAGTTTGTCTTTAAAAAGCTCTCCTGTTCTACACTCATTACCTGTATTAACTGCACCTGTTTGAACTCGTTACCTGTAGAAAAGACACCTGTCCACACACTCAATCAAACAGACTCCAGCCTCTCCACAATGGCCAAAACCAGAGAGCTGTGTAAGGACATCAGGGATAAAATTGTAGACCTGCACAAGGCTGGGATGGGCTACAGGACAATAGGCAAGCAGCTTGGTGAGAAGGCAACAACTGTTGGCGCAATTATTAGAAAATGTAAGAAGTTCAAGATGACGGTCAATCACCCTCGGTCTGGGGCTCCATGCAAGATCTCACCACATTAATGATCATGAGGAAGGTGAGGGATCAGCCCAGAACTACACAGCAGGACCTGGTCAATGACCTGAAGAGAGCTGGGACCACAGTCTCAAAGAAAACCATTAGTAACACACTATGCCGTCATGGATAAAGATCCTGCAGCGCACGCAAGGTCCCCCTGCTCAAGCCAGCGCATGTCCAGGCCCGTCTAAAGTTTGCCAATGACCATCTGGATGATCCAGATGAGGAATGGGAGAAGGTGATGTGGTCTGATGAGCTTTTTGGTCTAAACTCCATTCGCCGTGTTTGGAGGAAGAAGAAGGATGAGTACAACCCCAAGAACACCATCCCAACCGTGAAGCATGGAGGTGGAAACATCATTCAGTGGGGATGCTTTTCTGCAAACGGGACAGGACGACTGCACCGCATTGAGGGGAGGATGGATGGGGCCATGTATCGCGAGATCTTGGCCAACAACCTCCTTCCCTCAGTAAAAGCATTTAAGATGGGTCGTGGCTGGGTCTTCCAGCATGACAACGACCCGAAACACCCAGCCAGGGCAACTAAGGAGTGGCTCTGTAAGAAGCATCTCAAGGTCCTGGAGTGGCCTAGCCAGTCTCAAGACCTGAACCCAATAGAAAATCTTTGGAGGGAGCTGAAAGTCCGTATTCCCCAGCGACAGCCTCGAAACCTGAAGGATCTGGAGAAGGTCTGTATGGAGGAGTGGGCCAAAGTCCCTGCGGCAGTGTGTGCAAACCTGGTCAAGAACTACATAAAACGTATGATCTCTGTAATTGCAAACAAAGGTTTTCTGTACCTTTTTTGCTTTTCTGATGTATCAAATACTTATGTCATGCAATAAAATGCAAATTAATTACTTAAAAACCATACAATGTGATTTTCTGGATTTTTGTTTTAGATTCCGTCTCTCACAGTTGAAGTGTACCTATGATAAAAATTACAGACCTCTACATGCTTTGTAAGTAGGAAAACCTGCAAAATCGACAGTGTATCAAATACCTTTTCTCCCCACTGTAAGTGGTCCCTTAGGGCCCCCAGAAAGCTAGAGCCAGCACTGCGTAACACATATTTCGGCATAGGATTTTAATTTCAACTTAATAAAGGCAATGCTTGAGCCCCTGCCCAACACAGCTCAACAAGTGCAAATTTGCTCATCAGTTTTCGGTGCCCATCCAATCTGGGTGAGACGCGTCCTTCACTCATACTGGCATCTATTGTCCGTCTGCGACGCGAGTCACTACAGCACATGGGCATGAGTCGTCTGTTTGTTGAACGCACATCACGGAACCTGACCGCCTGTAGAAAGCTGTCAGTCGCATGGCCCCATTGTCGGTTCCACTGCATGCACATATTCCATGAGCCATTTTTTCAGGGTGTTTAGTCTAAGCTTTGCCCTTTCCAGCTACATGTAATTAATAACAATAATTTAGCATACATTAATTCACAAAGGTCTGGTTTTCTACTAGGTAATGAATAATTATGTGTGAATGTGTGAATGTGTTAAATGTGTAGACAGAAATAAATGTTCACTTGATTCTGTGTACATCACTTATTCCTTATAATGAGTAATATAAAAGAATTTGGAATATGTAAACAGAATATGTTAAATATATCCAGCCTTTAGCTATTTTGTATTGACCATCGACAGCTCTGGGATGAAATAAGAGACCACTGCACATTTTCTTTCCCTTTCCTCTCTTAAATTGAAACCTTTTGTTCCTCACTCAAAACTTTTCTTGTAAAGGAAAGAAAAAGGTGATGTGGTCTCTTATTTCTTTCCAGAGCGTTGTTATAAAACCCCCTCATCCTCATGCTTAATTGGTTAGATATACTGAAACAATAGTGCACCAATGGAGGTGGAGTTGTATCTCTATTCAGCAGCAACGCAAACAGGATGAGCACTGGCCTGCTAAATAGAAAGCAGTAGAGTCAGAAGAAAGTCTTATTTAACCTGACAGTTCAACAATTGTGCACCTGGGAAGATACAACTTTGTGAAGACAAGAAGTCAGTTGCTGTCATTGATGCATGCAAAATTAACAAGACAGCTGCACTGTGCTGCACTGTGCTTGCTTGCACTTTTTTATCCGCAAAGCTGCATAACTAAAACATTTATCCAGCCAATCCCAAAATGTCCCCCAATCTGAACTTTTTGTAAATAAAACATTATTTGCTAGACAATATGTAATGTGCTTCACTGTCCAAAGATTCCCAAATAACAAAACAGAAAGTGCAAAATTTAATTTGTATTTTCGTATGAGTTGAAAATGTAATGCACCAGTATTTCTGTTCTGTTTTAACAGTTTCTTACTTCACACATTGTTGAGCATTGTGTGCAGGTCAGCCCACTACAAATGTTATAACACAGACTCTATAACCCTAGTGATTAAGCTAACATTAATCATGTGGAAAGGCAATGGCTGTTAAGTCAATGTGCATTAATAGAGATGACATTGCTTCATTGCAGAGATGGTATTGGGAATTGGAAATCATTATTTAAATAGCAAACATCACTGTTGTAGAGTTGTAGCTAGCTAGTTATAGATAGCTATTAGGAAAGAGCACTGAATATGGAAGCAAAACATGAATCTACGGTCAATTCCATCAACACAGTCATGGATTGCTTGTTCACAGTTTTAGTAGCAGACATACAAATCTTTGAGTTGAACTATTTAAAGCAGGGGTCTCAAACCGGTTCCACGGAGGGCCGAGTGTCTGCAGGTTTTCACTCTCACCTTGTACTTGATTGATTAATTAGGTCACTGATTGGTTAGGTCTACCCTCATCTGGTTATTTAGGTCTGAACCTGGAACCAATTTACAGAGTAAAGAGTACCGTGATGTACATTGTTTAAGATGCAGTGATTGGGAGGTTTGCTCATTGGGTTTTACGTGTCAAATCAAGCATGTTATTTTCTATGGGAACCCAATTGTGATGTATTTTGAAGGTTGCTGTTGAATTGAATCACAAGTACATTCACACACTTGATTTCTTGACGAGACACAAGACCTATCCTTAACCAAAACCTAACCTTATCCTTAACCTCAATACCCTAAACTGTATGGTTAAACTTAAGCAACCCCTAATGCCTTAGCGGTTTTGTCTAGGCTACATGTAAAAGTTTGTACATTTTTGGTTTGTACAAATTGTGGTCAATGTTGGTGGTACCATTGGTGTTCTTTTTATTTAGGTGGGTAAATAGTTGAAATTCCTCAAAAAAGTGTTTTATTAGTAGCTATAGGAGATTCAGTCCAGGTTATTGGTGCTAATTGAATAGCCACAAGCTATTGAATGAAGGGGTCACATATATTTGCACCTGCACTAATTCCTTTTTCTCTAAATGCAGTTTCGGCTAAACAAGCACATGGAAATGGTAACCATAAACCTGTTACATCAGATGAAGAAAAGTCTGGTTCTGATTAAAGTATTTCATGGTGGTGTGACGTGGAATGAAGGAGACCAAACTGCAGGTAGGCGATCAAAGTAATAGGTTTTATTTACCTATGGTTCTCGGTCAGAGTATATAACTCTACCGGTATTCAACGAAAGGAATAAGTGACGTTTAGTGGAATCCGCAAAGTTTTGGCTTTAAAAAATAAATGTACAGTTGTTACAGAAAATCTGCTTTGTCTGCATTGTATTATAGCATATTTCCATGTGATGCTAGCTACAAAACACAGCTTGACAGAGGGACAATTTATGTTGTTTCACTTGCTAGTAAATTGCAACAGACAAAAAAAATCTTTGTTCTTTTCACTCTTACCTAAGTTGCCTAACGTGCTAGCAAATTGCTTACATGAGTTTGTAAAATCCAAAGATATATTATTCATTCTTGTTTCTCAAATGCATAGCTAACTTTAATTACCTATAAATGTTCCACTACACTTTTTTATTACAGGGGCATTGTGGTCAAGCAATCTAATACTGAAGTTATACTTACAAAAAGAGGTAGATAGACTATATGCTAAGCTAGCTAATGTTACGTCTTGCTCTGGTTAATTTGTTAAATACGCTTAATGCACCCTGATTAAGAGCAATAGTCTCAATCAATCCATCAATCCATAAAATGTAAAGCACTTTTTACATCAGCAGTTGTCTCAAAGTGCTGTCCCCTACCTGAAACCCCAAAGATCAGACAACAACAAATATTAATTGTGGAAAATATAAGGAATATATTTTTGACCATGTCAATGTTTTTGTATGTTCATATAAACAGCAGATCAATAGGTGCATGTGGGCTGTGTCCTGTATCCAGATCATCAGCAAAACCAGGTGGCGAAGGACTGGGACTACCAGGTGGGCTGTGTCCTGTATCCAGATCATCAGCAAAACCAGGTGGCGAAAGATTGGGACTACCAGGTGGGCTGTGTCCTGTATCCAGATCATCAGCAAAACCAGGTGGCAAAGGACTGGGACTACCAGGTAGGCTGTGTCCTGTATCCAGATCATCAGCAAAACCAGGTGGGGAAGGACTGGGACTATCAGGTGTGCTGTGGACAGTGGCAGCAGAAATCCTCAAGCAGCAACATGATCTGCAACACAACTAGAATGATTTTGGACAGGGACAGCAAGAAGTCACCTGGCCTGAGAGTTTTGAGGCATTTAAAAAAAAAAAAATTGGTCCTATAATTGGGCCTTTGATGATTAAATTAAACTATTTTACATTGAACCATGTGGTTTATCCACAAGACACAGATGGACCTAAATGTAAGTAATTGCACTTTATTCAAGTAAAGTTAATTACCTACATTATATGACCATGGATTACTTTAATTACTCATGCCTGCTAGAATAACATTTAATTACATAATTAATCGCTAAAGAGAAAAAAAACTATTATATTATAATACTGACCAAAAGCAATGTGCTGGTCTTTTCACCATCTAAGTTGTGGCTGCTACACTGTCTGAAGTATACATTATTCACTGTATAATCCATAATGTAAGTCTTTTATCCACATCTGTGTGCAACGTTTAACTTGGCCAGATGATGTCTCCATGAGTCATATGGAATATTGCTCCTCCACAGACATAACGTGGTTGGATCTCTAAATAATAATATCAAAAATGAAACATCATGTTGATTATTTATGTGAATATATATCATAACGTTTATTGTTGCATACAGTTACAGTAAATGGGTAAATAATGCCAAAGCCGATCAAAGAAAGTGATTTAAACACGTTATTACCATATAAATAACATATTTTTTAAAAGCATTTTGAAATTCATAGGTGTGTATATTAAGCACAATAAAACATCGAAACTCTGACAGTATTGTGCTCTTAGGTAGTCTAAACAACTACTGATCGTATGTTTTATTTTTATGATTCCCTGTCTCCTCTGAGCGCGGTCGGTGTTGACTATGAGCTACCGAGCTTTCTCTCCTATATCACATGACTGTTGTGATGTCAGCTATGCTTTGATCAAGGACGGGGACCTCAAGTCAAAATGGTTTGTCCGTGCGTGTGCGTTTCGTGCGCGCCAGTGAACATATAGCCTATAGGTGTGTATCTGATAGAATACAATATGAAATACATATAAGGCTGGCTTTAGAGCTATTTGCTATTTACACATAATCCTTTGTAGGCTTTGGCCCATGGTTGTTTTTGTTACATTTTATTTCGAAGGTCATTGGCAGGATATCACAAATTAGCCTGTATTCACTTGGGTCCTCCCACCTTCTTTCTCCCTTCTCCAATCAGCCCACATGTATTAACTAGAAAAAAACTGTCCACAAGGTATCGTTCCTCAAGGAGAACATAGGGGCATAGAGAAACGTGCGTGCAAAGAAACAGGGAGGTGTCTACAGTCTATACAATATCTCCATTGAGACATTGGGAGGGGGAAATATATAAATATATAAAGAACTGAATGGTAGCTACCCTGCGCGTGGAAGCGTAGAGTGAGAGAGAGACTAGACTGGCAATTATTTTTAGCAATAACAAAGAGGTGGGAAGAGGGCATTGAAATCGAAAGAGAATTGGGACTGAGACTGTTTTGAGTGAAAATTCGTGTCCTTTAAATACGAATGAATGAAATCGTGACATCAACATGATCTTAGACAGAAGTAAGCGGCAATAGCGACAACTAAACGTCATTTCAACAGCAGGAGCACTCTTATTTCGACTCATTGTTATCTGAAGAGACGCTGTAACCTGAAAGCCGACAAGATACTGCATGGATACTTTCTTTCAATTCATAAAAAAACCTATATAACAAAGAAAACGTCATTTTGATTGAGCTGTGGGTTAATGTGCGTGTTTTGGCAAGCAGGCGAAACGAACCCAAACCTAAATCAAGTGAGTATTAATCGTGTGTGTGTAATTGTGAATAATTGTACGTTTTAAACACAATTTCTTCACAAATATTCTGGCCTCGGGGGCTGAAATAAAAACAAGGCGTCTACATTCAACAAGTATTATTTTATTCCACCAGCAAAGGTACATATATTGTGAGCTACAATACACACAGTTTCTACTAACAGAAAACATAAAGCTCTCATGGTTTAATATATTCCCATTAAACCACCTAGCTTGTAGTTTTCTATACTTTGATATTTGACTGTATTCTTGTATGTTTAACGCAATTTCATATTATAAAAATTAAACATGGCATCATCATTGATGATGTTACCTGTTTGATAGCTTCAGGTCTTATACAGGTATGTGTCTGACCGTGTTTGTGTATGTTTTGTATACGCGCGCGCGTGTACTCCAACATGCATGTGTTTCATTAATGTGTGTCCCTGTATGTTAATAGACTAGGACAGGGAAAGTGTCAAGGGCTGAAATGGAGGGTGAGTGTTTATGTGTGCACTATGTAGGGTAGAGGTGGGCGTGGGTTGGTCATGCTGGTCACTGATACGTCCTATAGATGCACATCCCAGGACGTGGAGGATGGTGTGATGTGTGGCGAGGGAGTTCAGAGTGGGAGACTGTGGAAAGAGAGAGAAATAGGAAACCACCAGATCGGCTTGACGATCTCAAGCGCTTGCCTCCACGACTTAAAGTGTCTGGAAGTAAAACGGCAGACGAGATGGCATTCCTTCACTGTGTATGTAGCATGAAGAAGGGTTTTGAGCCAAACAGGACCAAGAAGGGTGCGCGCGGCGTCCAGGGACCACCTAGTACAGGGAATCGATAAAGGCCATATTATGTCTAGACGCGCTCCCCTCTATACTACCTCCCACCTGTCACATCATCAATAGTGGACCGTTTTGTTCAGTTGATTAGCCAGCGATCCAATCACGTTTTACCCCGGCTTAATGTGTATGCTCTGGGTCTGTCGTGTCGTCCGTTCTATATATCGCTATTTTTTTTGTACCCTTGGTAACCTATTTAATGCATGAGCACCGGCTACACCCCCGATTTGGGCTACGGCCACGGCGGACATTTCCTGGCTTATTTCCAGGTTGCTTTGTCTGCATTTCTCTTTTGTATTATCGATCTAAACCTGTATCTATTTATAGATAGAGGGTTACCCAGAAACTCCCCTTTTCTATTTTTAGAAGAGAAAAAAACAACACGTGAGACGTGACTGCACGCTTCAAGTGAACGGTTTCGGTGGTTTGCCAGTTGATGTAAAGCTGCTTAAAACCCCAAACAATGTTTATGTTTTACGTGTTTTAAACTGTGTCATTACAAGTTCTAACTTTAAATCTATGTTCTTAGTTTTTTATGCCACGTAACTTTACTTTCCTCTCTTCTCTAACTGTATCTCGGGTTGTGATGTTTAGGTGTGTTTTGGTCATTAGGTGTGTTCTTCTAAAATTTATTTTTCTTATTGGACAAATACAGTGTTTTTTAACTTCTCTCTAAGTCATTCTCTAAACCCTTATATAATCCCAAACATCTTCCTTTACCTCTGACCGATCCATTTTATTAAATAAAATTTCCATCGTTCAAAATTTTTCACGTTCAACTTTTACTTTTCATTCCCGTACTACTCATCTTCCACTTTTACCATTTTTTTCTCTTTTCTGTTCACCCCTCTCTGACTGATCTCCACATATTATTTCTGTTTCAGTCATTTAGCATACGCTCTTATCCAGAGTGAATTACAGAGGGCGCTAGGTTTAACTGTCAAGGACCGACGACGATGATGTTTGACCACGCTAGCTTGGGGATTTGACCTTGCAACCTTTCGGTTACTGTTCGGGTTGCTCAGACCGCCACTAATTCTCATTTATTCACCTCTCCTCCTTTCTGCACCATTTCATTGTCATCAAGGTCAGGCCCGAATTCATGAAGAACCTTGGAGTAAAAGTGCTGATCCAGGATCAGTTTGGTCTGTACATCAAGATGAATGCAAATCACATGGGCCGGCGGATCTGATCCTAGATAAGCATTCGTATTCTAATAGCTCTTTTAAATACAGACCCAGGGCGCAGAGCGCTAATCTACTACTACCAGATCCATCCCAAAATGACTCAGACTGTCTCCCTGTTCACTTCACCTTCTAATGGTTGTGATCAGCCACGAGGGCCGGTGTCATTAATTAAAAACGAACCAGAGTTAATGACGTGAGGGAGAGATGAGGCACAGTGTTCAGAGTTCAAAACTACACCGGCATGCCGCTAATTTCATTAGCATAAGCCAGAGGTCACAGCACTTTTGTTGGCTATGACTTTGGCCGACATGATCTCCCTATAGCATCCCACTGTGCCGAGATGTAGGTTACTGAGACAATGGCTCAGTGGGTCAGTAGGAGCGAAGGCCTGGAGTTTTCCGTCCCATCCCTGCACAGTCCACCTTTTGAATATGTGTCAGAAAAAGCACAGTCAATATGAAGTTCTTTTTTCAGGCAGGTAGCGGCCTCGTGTCATTCTTCATGATGTCTCTCTATCTCTGTGTTTGTTGGGGCATACTGCGGGGAAACATGGACAAGTGTTTCTTACTGGATAAGCTACGATAAGCACCTACCTGTTTTAATGTTTCAGATTGCTTTATTTCGTTTTGAGCCCACTGAACGTGAACACGGCACTGATGTCTTTACCTAATGTCTTAATCACTGCAACAGGTATCTTTCCTCTTACCCACCAAACAGGCTCTAGCCTCATAGAATGCCATTACTACTACCTACTTTCTACAATCATTTTATAGGATGTTATAGTGGTCTGACTGCCCTATATACTTGGCCGTAATTTGATCGTATTTATTCATGCAGAGAAGTCCCATTGAGACCACTGTCTCTTGAGGCAATGGATCATTGCCAGGGGAACATGTTTGTCACCACCGCTTTCCGCTCACACACTCAGCGACATAGATAAAGCTGATTCCGTCTGGAGTCGCCAGCAATGGTTGTCTCGTCACATAGACAATTAACATGACCAATTGGTTGGAGCTACAAAATCATAAGTAACTACATTTGTGTCACAAGAGTCTCTAGAACACATATTTTTCCAGTTTGATGACCACAAGCCATGCTGTCATCCTAAAACTAAGATAAGGAATCGGTGGAAAATAACCCCCTAACAACTGACAAATAAATGTATAAAAAATTATGAGTTAATAGAAATGTTGTCTGTATTCAGTAGAGAAAAAGAATATTTGTTTAGTATCTTCTGTCATGCACTAAAGGAACTGTCATTGTCATAATATCCATAATTTGTTAAGGAAAGTTACATAGGTCCATCATCTCCATGTTAAAGTACCTAATGATCTGTACAAAATTAATCTTAAAATAATGACTTATGTTAACATTGCACTCACAGAATGTTGTGCATTAGACCGGTAGGTATTAATATGGCGTAACTAAATACTTCATTTTATTTATATGGACAGGCCATCGTCAACTTCCCCCTTAGCTTTGAACACCTTCATGTCTGGGAATTGTCTCAGCACTATAGCCTTGAACGTGAAACTGGAGGGCATTATGTCTGGGCAAAGGCTAGTTCTGAGATACGGACCATGAATGTGTCACCTCTCTGATCTCACAACTGCTTTGTGAATTCTGAATATTATCTTAAGTGTGGAGAATCAAAATCCTGGAAGAAATGTCAAGGCTTTTATATACTTGTATACTTTGCGTCTAATTTGATATTTGGAATCATGCAACTCATTAATTACATTTGCCTTATAAAATACGCATTCAAAGAAACAAACATTTGGCTAGACCTATGACAAATTGGTTTGTACTTGTAAATCAAAAACTGCATAGGTAAATTTGACAGCATTTGCAAGCAGAGAGACCCATGAGGTTTGGAAGCCCAAAGCGGTTTTCTGACATCTTTTTGTACTTAATGCATGGTGGAGGCATCATGTTTTCAACTTCTAATCAATCTGAGTAGACTCTGGAACACATAGCAGCAGTTGTCACAATATAGTAATACTGATTCCCAGCTTAAAAGCAACAACAGGTTTGGAAAACCCCCCTAGTAGTATCAACACATAGGAAAAAAAATTGAGAGGACCCAGACGGTTCTCGTCCAGACGTGCTAACCAGCTGGTTGATGATTGTAATAGTACGTGACCTTTTTGCTCCACATCAATATTGTTGCGAGTTCAGATAACCCGCGGGTCAATAAGTACAGATGGGCTCTGTCTAGAGTCTTCAGGCAGAATCCAGATTAGCTGCCCAACCAGGTGGACAAGGACAGGGAAGAGCAGGTGGGCTGTGGGCAGTGACACCAGAAACCGTCAGCGGGACGCTAGATCTGCCTCACAAGTAAGAGGACTTGCAGGGACAGACAGGAGTCGCCAGGACAGTTAGTCCTGAGACGTGGTCCAAGGAACCAGGTCTTCCTAAGATTCAACTGGACACCAGGGAAACCAGAGGAAACAATCCCTAGATCTGAAGGGATGCCTCAACTTATAGTTCAGACTGACCCTGGTCCCTCGGCACATCAGCTATTGTGGTGTGAAAAGACGGTTTCCGGAGAGAATTTGGTACCATTCAGTAAAACCACTGCCCTAGAGGCTTTTGAAGATGTGGTTTCACATGCGGATTGGTTGTAAGAGGCACACCCCCGAGGTTGAGGCATCTAGGTTGGCTCCTAGACAAGCTGGGTCCACAGGGAGATTTCCACCCAGGGGAGTTTTAATTGGTTGTCTTTCATATGTTGCATGGTGAGTTAGGGAATCGTTTTTTGCTATAAGCTGGATCGCTTGTTTCTGACAACAGCCCTCGTTTCCGGGCATCATGGCTATACATGTCTTATTTAGGAAAGAACCATGTCCCTAAACCTTTTTGACCCTCAACAAAAGAAGAATGGTTGTAAAAGCATTTTAGAGAATCCTTATGTGCCCTTTTTACACTTTTCCCTCTCTCCTCTCTCCGCACTCTCTCCAACTGACACCCCTCTTCAATAGCTTTGTCCTTTTTGCATCCATTTCCGCCCACACGCCCCTATCCGTCTTCTCCGGTCAGACGACAGCACGTGCCCCCCCCCCCCCTCCCCCCCGGCCCGGGAGAGCAGTGACACGGCACTGGAAGGGGGAGGCGACTGCGGCGCCCGCTCGCTGCAGTGCCTGCCTTTCCCCTGCCGGTGTCTCGCCTGTACCGATGAGAGCGAGGGTTGGGAAAACGAAGGGGAGGGCGGGGGGCTGGGGGGGGGGCATGGAGGAGGAGGGCGGGTGGCAGAGCGGTGGGGGAGGGTAAAGACGTGGCGCGGGAACATCGAGGTGCTTTGTGGTTCCACCCTTTGATGAGAGGAGGGGTGGTGGGAGAGGAAAAGACTCGCCAGCCCACCTAGTCCCCTGCGGTTGCATTTGCTATTCAGGCTGTGCACATACGCGTGTCTTTCTGGCGTTCCTCATTCCCGTCGCTGCCTTCTTCATCTCCTGGCTTCTGTATCCCCCTCCTGTCTCCCAATGCACTCAGTCTGTCACTCCCACTCCCACTCTCGGCCTGCTGTCAATCACCTCTAAATGTTGCCCCCCCCCCACACACAACACTCTGCCATTCAGGTGCTTTCAAAGGCATTACAGAACCACCGCAAGGTCTCACCCTCTTCTCTCTCATTTCCCCTCCTCTTTCTCGTCTTCCTCTCTTCTCATCTCCGGCCCTTGATCCTCTCACTCTGTCTCTCTCCTTCCCTCTCTGTCTCTTCTCCCCATCCTCGCCTTCGTTCTCTCTCACCCTTTATCGTTTCTCTTTCATGTTTCCCATCATTGCTCGTGTAATTGTCCTCTCTCCCCCGCCGTATCCTTCACCTCTCTTCTATTCCTTTCGTCTCCCCTCCAATCCCATCGTCTCTCCCTCCCGCTCGGTAATTTGGGAAAGGGCTTTGCTTTTTTTCCCCTCCATCCACAATGCGCTGTTCCTGCGCAGTCAGCACTCCTAACAAGTGCTCCTCTCCTCCTTCTCTCCTCTACCTTGCACTCTGCTCTCTCTCACTTTCACTCCCCTCCCCCCTGTTCCTCTGCTTCTACCTCACAGTCGATGCGGCCCATAATCCCATGCTCCCTCCCTCTCCTGCTGCAGTGTCTCTGCTAATATATATTAGCGTCAGTGCAGCCGTCGTGCACGAGCAGTGCATTCTCTCTGTTTTCTCTACCTCCTTCGCTCTCTTTTTACCTCAGGTTTGTGTTTTCTACCCTCTGTTCATTCACGAAAAGGGACCGTTTTGCCCTCAAATGTTTTCCTGAAGCATTTTTGTTTTGGTATTCTGCGTTCCCACACAGCCAGGTGTGTGTGATTGTGCGGTCGATGTGGGCAGTAGGACACTGTGGCCAGGGGGAGTAATTGTTCAAATTTTTCTGTCTGTCACTTTGTCTCCCGGGATTTCGAACTGGCAATTCACTCTCCATGGCTTTTCTCTCCCCGTTTTGATACTCATTCCTCCATTTTATGCTGTACCTCGCTCTTACCTTTCCCTGGCTCTCCCTCCTCCCCCTCCTCCCCCTAGCCCCCGTCACACTGCCGAGGCCAGCTCTTTATAAAAAGTGTGCGTAGCTGCTTCCGCACTGTGCTCCAAACACTGGCAACTTCCCGAAAGTCCCCCAAATATATTGTTTGCCTAAGATGTTAACTATATACTTTTCAATATTTTCCGTTGAAAGTTTGCGCCCACATGCACGGAACTGGTTGGAATCATAGTTTGGAAAGAAAGACATCGGCTTGGTGCCGATGCCTAGAGGGAAGACATGCAGTGATCTTCCATTCTCCCGAGCATGAAGGAGGCACTGTGTATGACAGTTGCGTTGAGGGTTGTAGGTACAACTCAATATTCACAAATAAGGGACGACAATGGAAAATGTACATAAATAAAGCTGATTGAAATGAAGCAATTACGTTTATTTTACAAAACAATTTGAATTTATTTATTAGGTGACCATTTAATTAATTAATCTTCTCCACAAAATATTTTGGTACCAGAATCATCAGTGTATATTGTGGTATTTACCACCTGTTACAACTGGAGGAAATTACTTTCCACCCTTGTTTTGCTTTTCTCAAACAAACGGTTGGTTCACAATGTGGAACTTACAAGCGGGAAAGAGATTTCAGATGATCACGTGACTAGAGCGGCTCTTCAATGGTTGTAGCATAACAGTCCACCACAACCCTTTTCCCATTATCTTGTCAATGGTGCTGAAATTATATCCGTCCAGCATGCAGTGCATTGTCTGAACTGCCCGCAGGACGTTTAGTTTCTCTATTCTGGCCCCCTTTACAATTTGTGTACAGTGAAGACTAATCCATCCACCTCCAACTTGGAGAGCTAACCTACTGTCAGTTTTATCTCCAAACCCAGTTGTCACACACATGATCCAGCTTTTGAACAGGCTAATTGCCCCTCTAGGAACAGTGTTGGAGAACCCTGCTTTAAACCGTGCTGCTGTCGTGCTGCTGTCTCTAGGGCTGAAATATGACTCCTGAAAAAACATTTGCTTTTCTGATGGAATCTCCCTCAAAAGGTTAGCCTATGCAGGCAGAGGAAAGTCTGGGATGTCTACTGTCCATGGTGCTGGAATGTACTTGAATAATGCACAAATCCATCTGAATGCAAAATTTGCTTAAAAATGACTGAGTCAGGTTGGATGAAAAGCTATGACATAGAGGGAACAACAGAAAACCAACAACCTGCATAGTTCATTGTGTTGGTCACTATACATTTTGAGAATTAATATACATACAACTGGATTTTGGCATTTCAAACGGTTAAGGTTAGGAGTAGGATTAGGGTTGGCACACTAACTCATTTGTTTTTAACGTCTTTGTAGTGATATAGAATTTTGTATTCAGATGCATTTGTGTGTTTTTAATTGACATTGTGATGCCAATACAATACATTCAGGGCCGGTACTAGTCCTTCTGTGGCCCCAAACAGAAATCACCGTGCACAGCCACAAGAGGTATGGCCACCCCTTTGAGCCTGGTTCCTCTCTAGGTTTCTTCCTACAATCCGTCCCCCATAGGGAGTTTTTCCTAGCCACCGTTGCTTCAATCCTGTTGTTGTGTGCTCACTGGGGTTTTAGGCTGGGTGTTTTTGTAAAAGCACTTTGTGACAACTGCTGTTGTAAAAAGGGCTTTATAAATACATTTGATTGATTATCATTTGTATGCAAACTTACCAGCAATGCATTCAGGAGAGGTGGATTGACCTGCTAAATGGACTGTTGCAGTGGCAAGTAAATGTGTTCTTTAAACTGACAGGTAATAGTCTTTAATAGTGCGGCAGGGGACAGTGTAAGAACGTGAAGAGAAATTGTGCTGTGAATGGGTTATTTTTTTAAACTCATAATTTATAGAATTTGGCTACTTGCATTTAAAACCTATGTAGTGCTGACCCTACAATCTACATGAAAAGAACAGTATTAAATAGGTTTGATATTCATGTACAGGATATTCATTTAAAAACATTTGGTCTGACATATGTAAAAATATATTAAATTATATTTTATAATTATAATGTGCAAACTTCACAGTTCAAAACATGCAATTGGCCAGGTAAATTATGTAATCCAGAAATCCAGTTCTTAAACTAAATTTTTGGTCCAACATTCGATTATGTTTATTTTAATTTTTTTACATTTTATGGGACATAAAATGTGTGCTATAAACACCTTCTGCCACATCTTGCTTCCTAAAATGTTCACATACAATAGACACATTTGACACAATAGACGACCTACTCTGGAGTTTTCCAGAACATTTCTTGTTCTTGTTCTGTGGTTTGCTCTTCTGAGTGTTATATCTGGACTGGGTGTATAACCGCTTTGTGACAACTGTTTATGAGAAGTGCTTCACAGAATTATTGTGATTGATGGCCTAATCACACACAGTCACACATTCCTAAATGACTGGACCATGATGTAATCAATACAAAATGTAATCCACTTTTCACATATATTGTAGCTAGATAGTCAGTAAAACAAAGAACCACCATCCCACTTCATCCAATAATGATATGCTGTACAAGGGCAAAACCAACATATTTACATGACAAACAACATTATAACTATGCAAGCCAACTATGCCGATCAAATGTGGGCTTAATGTGCAACCATTAGGCTATTAGAGCAGTAGCTAACGTTAGCTAGCCATGCTAGCTATCTTACAGACCATGCTAGTAGCTAACTAATAATTGTTAGATATTCTTTAAATAAAGAAGCTATTGTGAACAATATGGGGTTCATCCCCTATGTGAATGAGGAACAATACACTGCAGTTTGTAACCTCTTTTAGTATGCAATAAATCTATTTTAAAAAGTAATCCATCACAATGTTCTTCCACATAAAGCATACACATTCACTTAATTTCTTTTTATTCTTCAACAAAAATATCACAGGTTAAAAAAAGTGTCCTGCTGCCCTTTTAAGTGCTGTACCTTGTTATAGCTTGGATCTGAGTAGTAGTGAACAGACATCTTGAGAAACAGATGATGTTTTAAATCAAAACTAACATTCTAAAGCGTTAAGTATTTGACCAAAAGTATTTCAGATTTTAGGGTAAAAATGATTTGGTGCAAGACTTAAAGAAATATTCTTCATCTTTCATTGCTCCATTTACTGATACTGTAACAACAAGTGTGTTGCTGTCATTGCTATCCATGGTCAAATACAATATTAACATATGAGCTGGGGGATATTTTGGAATATTTTTGTGCGCTATAAATTACAAGTACAGCACCTCTGTATTTCTATTAACATAGGTAGCCATAAGAAAAACAGGCAAAGTCAGATAGTCGTGTAATCGGATGATTTCTGAGTAATTGCTGACTGACATACTTTTTACACATGTACCTAGCAAAATTGAACGTACATCATAAGCCTATAGCCCGCAAACTGCCAATGGTTATGCTAAATTCGTCCCCTGACATTTAGTCGAGTATAAGTTAGCTACCATAGTTTTCTTTATTTTTAATTTGGTTGCAGCTACCATAGTTAGCAGTCCTAGCTGGCTAGCATACCTTACTAACATAGTTGGCCACAACATCGAAAATAAATAAAACACACTATCTTTCTTCTGTTGATTTTCTAACTCTGCTTTTATCCTTTTAAACTTCTGCACACCACATTGATGAGTTCTTCCACTGCAAAAGCCAGTTGCTGGATTATTTTGCCTCCCAATATCAAAAATGGCATAAGTGGCATAAGCAACCAATAATGTCACTTGAGCATATTACTGGCCCTAAATACATTAATATGTCTACAAATGGGATTCTAGTCAATGGTGGCTTTTCTCTATTAGCAGCAGACTATCCCATCCAAGCCAGTGGTGCCGCTGTCCATGGTGCTGAAATCTGATTGCTCAGCAGAATACTTACAACTGCATTTCAGAACCACTGATAAAAATAATACTCCTCTGTTTTCTTTGCTTGAAACTGCCTATTTATTTATATATTGTCATTTGAAGGAGTTACACTGGACAAAATGCAGAAAAATACAGAAAAACAGATTGATATGATATTGCAGTATTCCTAAAGTCAAAGGCTCCTGGTATTTTTGCTAGAAACGTCAGGAGCATTGTTGTGAAGACTGCCAAGTTGGACTAGGGCAGTAAAGACTAAGGAACTAGAATCCCTTTTACATATTCTCATAAATTGATAACTACTACTACAAGAAATACTAACCCTACTGCCCCAGTTGATACCAATTTTTCTCATTGTTGAAGCAATAACTTTTTTTTTTTTTTTTTGATTCTGATACATTAACAGTATCCAAATCAGTATATGTAAAGCATATATGTTAAGTACGTTTATAACCCTCTATGTACTGTTTCAGAAATGTGCTTTAATATGCAGTTGATCCATCCCATGCAGAATACTCTGATAGTTGGTAAACCTTACCTGCGTGGAAGTTTGCTTGGATTTCCGGATTTTTTTCCCCCCGTACAAAACCAGAAGTAGAAAGAAAAAACAACACAACTGTTCAAAAAAGAAGAAAGAAAAATGTGTTCCAGGATACAGACTTTTGGGAAAGTACACTTGCATGGCAAAAGCAATGAATCGTTGAAATGTCGAAGAGAAAATAAAAAATGAATAAACATATAAAGGAAATCAGCTAATGTAAATGAGCTATGAAAGTCTGAAATGGGAAGGTATCAAACAGCAAGTCAGTGAAAAACACTTACTTTGAAAAAGAGAACGAAACAGCAAAAATTTGTCTAACAAATAGGAAGAAAAGAGGCAAAAAAAGAGCTGAGGAAGAAAGAGAATGCGAGTGAACTGCAGTACCTACGAAGCAAGAGTGAATGAAACGAGTGCAGAGACGGGGTGAGGACAGAAACAGAGATTGGGGGAGAAGGACAAAACTGAAGTCCAGTTACCCCTTGAATGAAATATGAGTCCCCTATGCGGGGGAAGGAGAAAGGGAGCGGGGGAGCATGAGGGAACCATGAAGGGGGAGGGAGGAATAGCGCTGGAGCGAGAGGGGGTCGGACGAGGATGGAGGGGAGGAACGAGGCGCAATCCTTTAAAATGGAGGCTCGCCACGGGCAGACAAACAGTTTATCGGACCCAGGGGCTTTTCACATTGAGGAATGCCTCCTTTTTTCGCGAGTGTTCGGGACTCTACCCTGACAACGCATCGCCGTGGGGATGTGCTGACCTAGCGAGGGTGAGGGGGAGGGGATGAAAAAACTGTCTTTTTGCTGCAGTGGAATTCATTCACTTTTCTAGCGCTCTCTCTCCCTCTGACTCTGCCCGGCTCTCATCCGCCCCCCCCCTTCTCCCAATCTCTCCATCTGTCCGTCTCGCTCTGTCGTTCAATCTCTCTCTCCCTGGCACCCATACTCCCCTTAACCCCTGTCTTTCTCTTCAGACCTCTCACCCCTATTTTTTCTCACTACCTTCCTTTCATTCTCTCTCTCTCTCGCTCTCTCTACCACCTCCTTCCGTTATTGGTGGACGGACTGTGTTTGGGTGTTCACTGGAACGTCGATGCTGAGGAGCTCGTTACCGTGTGGGGTTCACTCCTTTTCTCTCCGCTTGGCTCTCGCTACGCTTTCCTGGGTCTGAGTTTTGTCGTTCACAATCACTCCATTAAAAATTATGATTTATGATCTGTCGTTCAGTCCCCATCCTGTTCCTCTAGCTCGCCCTCTCCCTCTCTCTTTCTCACACACTCACACACACACGCACGCTGGCACCAACAACACAGAAAGCGCTGTGAAGCAGCTTGACATATCCCTGCCACAACTGAGGGGACCAGGGAGAAGCAAGCACGGTGCCTTTAGCTCCGGGATTAAGGCGGTCTGACATTAGTACGGACACGGCACTCATGGGAAGTAATTAACACACACACGTATCGAATTCTGCGCCACCTCACGCCCTGCCCCCTTCTTTGCCCTCTCCTATTGGATACCAAGACAGGCGGATATCAGTTGTGGGGGGCGGGCTCTGTCGTGGTCTTGTATGGCCTAATTAGAGATACTATTTCAATCAGATGGGTGAAATGGGAATCATTTTATCCTGTACACATCATCTTATAGTAGTAGAATCGAGATGCACTGCATTTAAGGAGATCAAAAGTTAATGTAGGTGCTGAATGAATAGTTGCTTTATAGCTCTTTAATAACAAAACTGGGTTCAGGATGAAGGGTTTGCCTTAATCATTGTGTTATTCTCATATTTCAACCTATGCATGTTTACATAAAAAACACTGCTAAATCAGTATCATCAATGTTGATTCACTGGTGATATTCCACAGATTTCAGCTGTTTTGTATGTTAGTGACTGAGTTCAAAATTGGCCTGCATCACCACTGTTTTCAGCCCTGTTACATTACAGCCAACCTGTTTTATCTATGGAAATCTTTATTCATTACCTATTGCCTTACTAAACTGTCGGCAAGGTCATTTACTACCTTATTACCCTTAAAATTATGAATTACAGGCGAAGTGTAGACTATTACTGTGAAACCTCATTTGATATTTTTACGTTAATATTTTAGTCATTACCTTTCTTTTTTGCTAAAACGATGTCCTTTTCTCTCCCGCAGACTCCTCCTCCCTCCTCCTCCCTCAGTTTTCTCTCCTCCTCTCCCTCCCCCTCGTTTCTCTATGCTCAGTTCGGTGTGTGTCTCCTCTTTCAAAGGGCGCAAGGGTGGGAACAAGTCGTCCAACAAAGCATGTTACAGTGCAGACATGACTTGTCCGTCGGAAAGCGAGAAAATCGTGATAAACTGCGGGGGGGTGCGGCATGAAACCTATCGAAGCACCCTGAAAACATTGCCTGGTACCCGCTTATCATGGCTTACTGAACCGGACGCCTTTAGCAACTTCGATTATGACCACAAAAACGACGAGTTCTTCTTTGATCGCCATCCATCAGTGTTTTCGTTCATCCTCAACTATTACCGCACGGGGAAGTTGCACTGTCCTAACGATGTGTGCGGTCCGTTGTTCGAAGAGGAGCTGGCATTTTGGGGTATCGATGAGACAGACGTGGAGGCGTGTTGCTGGATGAATTACCGGCAGCATAGGGATGCAGAGGAGGCGTTGGACAGCTTTGAAAATCCTGAACCAGAGCTGCCTGAAGACGACCCAGCGCTACCGGGAGGCGCGGATGGGGACATGAAAAGACTGTGCTTGCATGAGGATGGGAGGAAAAAGACTTGGTGGGAAATCTGGCGCCCCAAAATGTGGGCCCTTTTTGAAGACCCATATTCCTCAAAATATGCCCGGGTGAGTGATTATTTTTTGTCAATTGCTTCAAATGTTATATTTGTCTATCAAAAGTACATCTTAGTGAGAGTAAGTTATTTTACGTTTTTTTCCAAATGTGCTTTGCATGAGCCACCTGTTTTAGCATTGATATTCCTAAAATGTTTTTTCAATAAGCTATCAATCGACATGAAGACCACTTAGGCTATGACTTCCTGGACAGTTTTCTTGTCTTAAATCGCAAGATATAGACTCGCGGATACTGAATAATTAATTGTGATAGCTTTAGAAAATGGCATGGCCGCTATCTTCATTTTTGATATTGTTGGAAAGCCTAATTTTTTATAATTTCTTTAGCACATTTTCAGTGTGCTACCAAATCAATAATTGGCATTGATCAGACGCCTTTTTCCTTAAAAATGTCAAACAATTTTATCTACATCATTAAGTCTCATATAACAGGTCCCATACCTGCATCCAAGCTCACAATTTCCCCTGTCTGTCTCCCTTATCAACATTCTTCATTAGACTGTGTGGGTGTTTATGATGCGTCTAAGCACGCTGTATTTCATGTTATTTATTGAACGCTCATTTGAGCTTTGATACGATCTCGAAGCTTGAACATAAGACAAGTGTCCTTTTCGTTTTTTCCACATTTGCCCTTGGGGATTCTCATTTGTGGCTAGCTTATCTGTCTCAGTTACACTGTCGAGGCTATGATAAATCCTCTTTACGCACGGTTTTCAGACCCAGAAGCTGCGTTCGATTCGAATCAGATGGTTCCATTGCTAATAGTATCTAGAGCCGCGGAGCGTAATGTACCAGGTTCTCCTTCGTGATGCACAAGTCGCAGATGTAGCATAATATTGGGCTAATTACTAATAAGTATGGCCCCTAATGAATGGTTTTCATTACGATGAATCAATCGAATAAGATCAAATAGCATATTGTTGTCTTCTTACCTACAAGGAACATGGCTATACCTAATTAGCTGGCCCTGTGGTTTTGAGAAAGACTCACGTCAAAGATCTCACGTCAAAGTTTCAATCATACGTACGTTGTTGCAACCTTATATGCGGTTGGCCTATAGTCTAATGAACGTTTCAAAACACTCCTCTCAGCGACAGCATGCGCACTATGTGTGCCCTCCGATATGCACATACAAACTCAGACGGACAACAAAGCTACACAAAACATGCAGAGATGCAGGTGGCAGCTCCACATGCGAAAACATGTATAGGTACAAATAGACATAAGCACAGCACGTGCACAATCAGCAAAACAGAATAACCCACCCTACACACACGCACCCACATACTAACTCAAACATTCATCCCCGCTCATCAGTTTTCCTAAAAGCACGGGCAATGTTGTCGTATGATTTGCATTGAATTCATTCAAAATTAACGGGGAGACCTGCGACTTAAGCAGCGACATAAAAAAAACATGAAACCACCTATGGGAAAACTCTCGCCAGCTAGGGAAGTGTCCCAAACACGTGTGGTTTTCACATCTGACATTTTATGTGGAAATTGTGTGGTCAGGCTATGCATACAGTCCGTCGCTTGGTCACCCTATTTTGCTGTACAGACTGACATGACTGTAGAATCTAGTCAGCTTTCCCAGCCGGTAGTCTGTTGTATCTAGTCTCACCACCAGAAGAGCTGCATGTCAGGGTACAGGATCCTTCCCTTGAGTTACATTTGGCTCTAAAGAAGTTGTCAGCATTGGACACCACAACAAAAGTCCACCCCCCTTCCCTTTAAAGTAAATAAGCTTTGGGATATGGGGAAATGTAACAACAGTCAATCAAATGAGAAGACATCGCACATTGCTGTAGATGCCTGGACCAACCTGGTTTTTAAGATTCTGTAGAAACAATAACAAAGCCTTCAGCTTTTTTGGGTCAAAAAGCTGAGGGATGGGACTGGATGTATGGGCAGACCATGGATGTATGGACAGACCAACCATGATCTCACAAAACCTTAATTCAACACTCTCAGCTCTATGCAGCCAACAGCTGTTTCTGTTCCCTTATCAAACATGTTTCATTTTCCAATGTGCATGTCCATCCAAACAGACTTTTAACAAACTAAATATGTCAAGATATTACCATTTTGACAAATTGTTGAATAATACATTGATCAATTTGAGTGTTTCCATCGTTGATTTCAACTTAAAGTGGATTTGCACATAAAAATGTTGTCGACACACAATGGCTAGTCTTGATGCCTGGCCAGCTAACCCAAGGTTCACACAATGGAGTTAATTCATCAAGAATGTATTTATATTGGGCAAGTTGTCAGTAGATTGACAGAGCAGAAACAAAGTTCTTTGCAATATCATGATGCAGACAGTGGTCACTCTGGGATCTTGTTAGTGAACTTATCAAGGAACACCCTGATCACCTAATAACAACCTAACCTCTTAACAACCTCCTTGTCACCTGTACACATTACTGGCTGTCCTCCCGTCTCAGACACCTGATCAAGTCATATCACAGGACTGCAAACTTACAACATGAGGTATAAGTTATTGGCTGAACACCTTCTATTTGGCATATTTTGCATTGCCAACGTAAGTATAAAAAACCCATCTTGAACATAATACTTTTTTGGTCAATGTTCATAAACTGTAATAGACATTTGCTGTTTTTATCTGGGATGCTACATGATCCCTTTACCTGCTAGGCATCTTAGCCAGCGGATTTTGTATCACATCATACGGTGACTACCTAAGTACTTTATCCATCTATAAATAGTCTTGTGAAAAAATTTGGACACCCCATGAAATATTTTATTCTTTTTAAGAAATATTGCAATATCAAGTCTTCTTTTAAACAATATCTATAGATAAATGTGATGTATCTGAACCAAAAACAATAAAATGTTAACAATGATATTTATTTAACAAAAGATGCCATTTCCTACTGAGGAAAAAGTTTGGAAACTCTATGCCCTAATAGCTGGTATTGCCCCCTTTGGCTGAATAACCTCCTATAGTTTCCTATGACTGTCTACCAGTCTCTGACATCGACTGGGAGAAAATGTTTCCCTGTGTCATTTCTTATCGTGTGACCTATGGACCTCACGCTCACTCCATTGTACAGTGCATCCGGAAAGTATTCACAGCGCTTTACTTTCTCCACATTTTATGTTACAGCCCTAATCCAGAATGGATTGAATTCATTTTTTTCCTCAAAATTCTACAACAATATTCTGTTTAAAAGAAGATCAAATATTGATATGTCCATATTTCTTAAAAAGAACAAAATATTTCATGGGGTTTCACTTGACTGTATTTAATGACAAAGTGAAAAAAGTATATTTCTATCACGGTTATAGTGAGGTGCAGAACCAAATGCAGACATTTTATAAAGAAAAGGTTATTTAATCAAACACAAAGAGACAAACTAACACGAACTGTAATGGTAAAGTAAAGGTGCTGTAAACAAGCAGCAAACAGAACTAAACTTACAAATAAACGTGCAGTGTATCCACTGTGCAAGTGTATTAAACAAAGGACAAACCGTGACGTTGTGATACACAAACAATAAACCACACCTAGTGTGGTGCTAACTCAGCCTAAGTAGGCTCCCCAATCAGAGGCAACTGAACACAGCTGCTCTGACTGGGGAGCCCACAGCGGCATAGAGAAGGCCAGAGGCCTCTCTAAGTGTCCTGTCCTGACTGGGGGTGAGCCCAAGGCACAGAGAAGGCTTGGGGCCCCAGCCAGGACATGACAATTTCATATTTTTTAAAGACTTGCAAAAATGAAGAACTAAATTATAAACATATAAAAGTATTCACAGTCTTTGCTCAGTACTTCATTGAAGCACCTTTGGCAGCAATTACAGCCTCAAATCTTGTATGATGCTACAAGCTTGGCACACCTATTGGCACACCGTTTCTCCCATTCCCCATTGCAGGACCTCTCAAGCTCCATCAGGTTGGATGGGAAGCATCAGTGCACAGCCAATTTCAGATCTCTCCAGAGATGTTCAATTTGGTTTAATTCCGGGCTCTTGCTGTGCCACTCAAGGACATTCACAGAGTTGTCCCAAGCCACTACTTTGTTATCTTGGCTGGGTGTTTGGGTCGTTGTCCTGTTGGAAAATGAACTTTCACCCCAGTCTTTGGTCTACAGCGCTCTGGAGCAGGTTTCCATCAAGGATGTATTTGTACATTGCTGCATTCATTTTTCTCTTGATCCTGATTAGTCTCCTAGTTCCTGATGCTAAAAAACATCCACACAGCGTGATGCTGCCACCACCATGCTTCACTGTAGGGATGGTATGGGCCAGGTGATGAGCGGTGTCTGGTTTCCTCCAGACATTACCCTTGGCGTTCATGCCAAAGAGTTGAATCTTTGTTTCATCAGACCAGAGCATTTTGTTACTCATGGTCTGAGAGTCCTTCTGGTGCCTTCTAGCAAACTCCAGGGGGGCTGTCATGTGCTTTTTACTGAGGAGTGGCTTCCGTCTCGCCACTCTACCTTACAGGCCCGACTGGTGGAGTGGGTGTCCTTCCGGAAGGTTCTCCTCTCTACACAGAGCAACGCTGGAGCTCTGTCAGAGTAACCATCGGGTTCTTGGTCACCTCCCTGACTAAGGCCCTTTTCCCCCGATTGCTCAGTTTGGCCTGGCGCCTAACTGTAGAAAAGGTCCTGGTGGTTCCTAACTTCTTCCATTTATGGATGATGGAAGCCACTGTGCTCATTGGGTTCTTCAATGCTCCAGAACGTTTTCTGTACCCTTCCCCAGATCTGTGCCAGAGGTCTACAGACAATTCCTTGGACTTCATGGCTTGGTTTGTGCTCTCAAATGCACTGTCAACTGT
The DNA here is from genome assembly GCA_016801125.1 of Novumbra hubbsi. Taxonomy (NCBI): domain Eukaryota; kingdom Metazoa; phylum Chordata; class Actinopteri; order Esociformes; family Umbridae; genus Novumbra; species Novumbra hubbsi. The sequence continues at coordinate 251,821 of JACXGK010000002.1, forward strand.
GGGACCTTAAAAAAACAGGTGTGTGCCTTTCCAAATCATGTCCAATCAACAGACGTTACCACAGGTGGAAAAGATCTCCAAGATGATCCCTGTAAACAGGATGCCCCATGACAGCTCAAATGTGAGTGTCATGTACAAGGCTGTGAATACTTATGTACATGTGATTTTTTCGTTTTTTATTTTTAATAGATTTGCAAACATTTTTTTAAAAAGTTTTGAGGAAAACAATTATTATTATCAATTTTGGAACAGGACTGTAACATAACAAAATGTGGAAAAAGTGAAGCGCTGTGAATACATTCCAGATCCACTGTACCTCGTTTTATTGACTGTATTTTGGTGTAAGTGTTGTTGTGCAATAGTCTTGCATTTGGCCAGGTCCTCATTTTTAATAGTGGAGATTAGAAACACTGCAGTAGAACAGGTTTTGACGGGGTACGATTGGCCACTGCCCAGTAAGTTTAAATACATCAAGATCTAATTGGTGTATACCAATATTTGGTCATGAAAGAATGGAAATGGATAGTAGCTGCTGATTAGGACTCAAATGTAGGTTAACGTAAAGTGCCTCTCGGATGTGTGCTCTCATCGATTGTGATTGATGGCATCGATCCCCGAATGCCCTCTCCACGCACTCTTAAGTCCGGGCTTTATTGAACCGGAAGATATGCATGGCAGGCTTAAATGTATGGATCTACGTATGTATCAGTGTTTGTGTGCCTTTGTTGATGAAAGAGGCGGTTACGGTGAAGACTCAAGGGGCTTTGATCCGCTCCGTAGGGATTCAATGCACCGGGGATCGATGTTGCCATCGCGGCCGTTACTCCTAGTGCCGGTCGGCACGCAGGTGTTTTCCTCACGGCGCATGAGGTGCAGGTAGATGCCGTCGCGTCGTGCATACCGCGGCTGTTCCTCATTTTTTGCTGCAGTGGACGCAGGGAGAGAACGAGAGAGAGACCGAAAGAGCGACAGAGAGTCGGAGAGGAAATACGAGAGACAGATAGCGATAGAGGATGAGGGGAGAGAGAGCAAGCAGATGAGATGGGCGCACGGGTAGACTCAGAGAGAGTGTGAGAGGGAGCGACTGAGTCGTAAAAGGTGGGGGCAGAGACAGAGACAAGAAAGCACTTGAGAGAGTGTGTGTGAGTTTGTGTGTGTGTGCTGGATCCGTCTTCGATCGACATAGAAGGCTCTAGCAATCCAGCCTGCCTCTCATTGTCCCTGCGCCTCGTTGATTGACATTTTATTGATTATTTTCTCCTTTTGTTCGTATTTGAATGTAGTATTTCCTGATGTAACGATATTTCGATATGATTTTTGGCTTTGTTTTGAGGTGACATTGTGTTATAATTGTACTGCGAATGTCCTCCGTGGGCCCAGCGGTTTCGTTTGGTATTTTATTCTACCTTGAGTGTTATTTTGCCACTCATCCCTAATGGCATAAGATTGAGTTTCACGGAGCAATTAAGCCCCAGATGAGCGTAGGATGTCTTGGGGTTCACACGTCTGTCACGGTGCCAGGGCATCTTTGACATTCCTTGATCCTAACTCGATAATGCCAATAGAACTTGTTATCGGTGTCGTTTCACCACAAGTTTGTGCCAACACTTTTTAAAGAATGAATGTAACAACAACGATTTGTTAATGAACCTAGTCAGCATTGGGTTGTCTTGCTGGTCAGTCAATTTACAACCATCTATTATTTTTGCTGGTATACATTGTTCAATAGGGTTTGTATGAACAATAGATTTCCACATGAAATGGTCTTACATGCTCTTAGCAGTTATCAAGCTTTACTATGATAAGGTATAACAGTTTTGTCCCCATGGCGTACCACTTTTTATAGCCAATTACTCTGCTGAGACAAGAGTATATACAATAAGTTATATACAATAGATCCTTTTCTGGCTCTACTGAGGTAAGAATATGCAACAACATTTTTAAAGAATAGAATTAAATAACTATTTTGGCGACAGGAACATACTCCCTATTACACTTCAGAAATTGAACCAGCCATTGAACCAGCCCTATTTTTGAAATGGTACTGTATAGTTGCCGAAAGTGTATAAAATGGTATTGGCCATTTACTTTGTTTTTAAAATTTTACACATAACCTTTCCATGCTATCAGGCCCACCCACCCACAACTCTGGTGGCTCGGATCTTTTCTGATCATATTGTACTTTTTTAGCATTATTCAAGTATAGCAAATTGGTAACCAGGCCAGCTTGGTACATCTTGGTTTGGCTCCGTTCAGGGCAGTAAGCCTTGTCTGATTACTCTGCTTTTGCTATATTGAATGTAAACATTTCTCAGAAGTAAAAGTGTGGTTGCGTGGGACAGTGTTGTTGATTATAACACTGTTGTTGCCTGTAATAGTTTGTTAGCTGTAACTGTGCAGTTGTCTGTAACAGTATTGTGGCGTGAGACACCATTGTTGGTTATAACAGTTTGATAGCTCTAAGAGTGTTGTTACCTGTAACTATTTTACTGCAGATACATTGTTGTTTACTGTAACTGTGATGCTGGTTGTAGGAGTGTAGTTGGCTGGTACAGTGATGTTGCCTGTAACTGTGTTGTTGGTTATAACACTGTTGGCTATAACCGTGTTGTTGGGCGTAAGAGTGTTGTGGGGGCAACATTGCTGTCATAAACACAAATATGACCTAGTGCAGCACCAGATCACAGTGTATCTGGGTAGAAAACATTCTGCTGACCAGAACATATTTGGTAAATATTGAACAGTAGATATTAGACAAAAAATGCTTGGGACATGGTTGAGGTGACTTCCATTTTCAATCAATCAATCAAATGTATTTATAAAGCCCTTTTTACATCAGCAGATGTCACAAAGTGCTTTTACAAAACACCCAGCCTAAAACCCAAGTGCGCACTCAACAACAGGATTGAAGCACGGTGGCTAGGAAAAACTCCCTATGGGGGCCGGATTGTAGGAAGAAACCTAGAGAGGAACCCGGCTCAAAGGGGTGGGCAGACCTTCTGGCTGTGCTGGGTGATGTTTAAGAATACTATTAATAATTTGTCAATTCACATGGGCTGTGTCTAGAGTCTATAAAGCCTAATCTAGGTCACAAGCAAGATCAGATTTGCAGTCCAGGGTAGGTTGATTAGGGGTGTAACCGGGTGGCAGCTGGAATCGTCAGGATCGTCTAGGTTGGGAGGGGGGGTCAGCAGAGTGGCAGCTGGAATCGTCAGGTATCGGCTTGTTCTGCAGACAAAACCAGTAGGGCTTGGGACAAGGAGTCGTTAAAGAGTGCATTCCTTAGAGTTATGGAGGAGAACTTAGCGGTATGGAGGAGAACTAGCCCTTCTTCGACCTGCTCCCTTGGCACAATAATATAGCAGCATAAAAAACTTTTTTCTGAGACAGGGGGGTCCAGTGACACTGTGGCCATATCCATTTGTTTTTTTAGAGACCATGTCTTGAAATCTCAAAGGAGTGAATGATGGGTTAGTTTTAGATGGCCAGTTTTTGGATTAAATATAACTGAAGATCTCCAATTGGCTTAGAATGTGAAAGCACTTGCGCATCACCAAAATCCAGCACAATAACTTTACCCTGTCCTCTTTTACTGCACTGCTCGTGGGCTGTCAATTCTTCACTGGGTTAATTCTTATTTTGCATAGTCTTGTGAGATTCTTTCGTACCATTTTGTACTCCACCTCCTTATCTGAATTTTGGGTATGTTGAAAAACGTTCTGAAGGTGACTGGATTGTCGAAGACTGAACCAGTCACCTCAACCTCCCCAGGAAATCAGGGTGGGGTTCGGCTCACTGCTCTGTGATCGGAAGAGACCCCCTCGCTGCACTGTGTTTTTGATGACATTGCAGTAAACACCATGGTGGGGAAGCACTTAAATGTGACCTTAAATGTGATAAGTTGGGTCCTCAACTTTAAGTGATTTCCCAGAAACTGATTTGGCTTAGTGTCGGACTGAAAATATCTTTAAGCGGAATATCTTGCTGACTCTTTAGTCCTGGACTAACCTCCTGGACTAAAGTCAAACTCAAATGGAAGTATCTGCACAGCTGAGATCTGCATGAGGTGCCCATCAAGCGTTTGTTATTGTTTTGTTTATGAAATGGAAGCGTCCCATATAACAGCAAAGGAAATTCACAGTACGTGCCGCGTTTGTTATTTGAAGTACCGTCTTTGATGCGATTACACAAACGGACACTCCAGTCTCACCATTATGGGCCCCTGCGTTGCTTCAAACTGCCAAGTGATAATTGATTTCTTCGTAGTTTTTCTTTTCATTGTGGCACTTTCACCTATGGAATCCCTCAAGAAATTGAATGAGAGCGGCAAATAGTCTTTAATACCACTCTCTCTCATCAGGTCCATCCCTCTGTTGCTGTCAGAAAGATCTGATCATTTGATATTAACAAAGTTATTTTTTATTCATGTATTTATTTCTAGGGGTAGTTTAATTTCTTTCTCATTGGATGAAAAACATTCCCAGTCTCCGTGCGACAAACAAATTGTTGTCAATAATAGCTAGACACCCAGCTACCGTTTGGCTGCCAGGTACACGTGGGCCTGTTCATTCAGGAGATACCCCTCTGCGCTAAGCAAGTTTATTATGGCACACAACTTGTCACCAGAGGACTCATGGGAAGGTCACGACAAACGATTAGCCAACTTCCCTGTCCGGTGCCTTGCATCAAGGAAATCGTTGTTTGTTCTCCGTTTTCCCTGACCAAGTATTGGGCCCAGGTCTTCTCTTCTTCTCTCCCCGGCACTCTGAACGCAACTATTTAGTGTAGAGCCCGTGTAATACTATCTCTGTCTGTTGTTGCTATTTTAGTGGATGGACGCATGATATCATGCCAAAGCAGAGATGTGGGCATAACAGTCACATGAATCCCATCAGTGGATTTGGGACTTACTTTAAACTTTAAACATGTGATCTTTTCAACCATTGCAGATGCCTTTAGTTGATTTGAGACCATTTGTTACAGCGGGAACATACTCCTGCAGCCTATATGTCATGTGTGCTTTGTTTCGTGGATTTTAATGAATAAATGTTGTTTTGGTGCGGTTTATTAAATGTTCACGTGCTTTAATCTTTTTTCGAACCTTGAATGCACTACATTTTGCATTTCCTGTTGTTGGTTTTTCCTGTCCTTTCTTCACAACCTTCCTACATCTAGCTTTTCTCCTCCCTTATTCTTTCCGTCCTTCTTTCAATGTGCTGACTCAGCTTTCCGGCATGCTACGATGCTGAAGCCAGTCAATTAGTCCTTATGGTTCGGTCATCCCCATTACTTACCTCGACCGCTCTTTTGAACTGAAATCCGCTAGGATGCTGGTATAGTACCAAAACTGGTTCCATCCCTTAAATGGGCCGGAGTTCAGTCAAAACAAAGGAAGGAGGAGAGTGCTTAGTAATGTCCACAGCGCTGTATCTGTGCTTAACGCTGGATCTGTGCACAACACTGTATCTGTACACAACACTGTATCTGTACACAACGCTGTGTCTGTGCTTAACGCTGGATCTGTGCACAACGCTGTATCTGTGCACAACGCTGTATCTGTACACAACGCTGTATCTGTGCTCAACGCTGTGTCTGTGCTTAACGCTGGATCTGTGCACAACGCTGTATCTGTGCTTAACGCTGGATCTGTGCACAACACTGTATCTGTACACAACACTGTATCTGTACACAACGCTGTATCTGTACACAACGCTGTATCTGTGCTTAACGCTGTATCTGTGCTCAACGCTGTATCTGTGCTCAACACTGTATCTGTGCTCAACACTGTATCTGTACACAACACTGTATCTGTACACAACGCTGGATCTGTACACAACGCTGTATCTGTACACAACGCTGGATCTGTGCTCAACACTGTATCTGTACACAACGCTGGATCTGTGCTCAACACTGTATCTGTACACAACGCTGTATCTGTACACAACGCTGGATCTGTGCTCAACACTGTATATGTGCCCATGTTTTAAGTTTATGTGTAAAAAAATCTATTTCTACAAAATTGAGGCGACAAGTCGTCGTATTGTTTAGAGGCGGGATTCTACACAGTGCTAGACAGAACATAAGGTACAAAGATGCAGTGTTACCTCTTTAGACTACAATTACAGATATTTCTACATGGCACTCACTGGGGCTGGGATAATACACCAAAACGTATCAATGCTCTACCAACCGAACCGACTACTTGTCTCAGTGATTTTGCAGGCATTTCAGCACGCCATAAATGCCCCATGCTAACGGTTGACGTTGAAAAGTGAACTGAAACAGAAATTAGGTCAAATGAGTGACTTGCGTAATGGGACAGTTGACGGTACAATGAAACCAGTAGTAATAGTTGGGGGATCTGAAGACCCCGATGGCCCACATGAACCCGATCAGCACCGTGTTTTATTGGCGCACCCTTCACAACACATCACAGCGGAGCCCCGTTAACCTTTACACGGCACCCATCTGTTCACATAAACCACGACCCGTGCGGCACGCCTCCTCGCTCCCCCCCCCCCCCACCCTGTACTCGACGGGAATGGGAAGTGCGTATAACTCACGGTGCACTGTAGGTGGCAGTTCAGCCCATTAACCCCCGTGCTGTAAACGCAGGAGGGCGTTCGCCAGCACGCAGCTACAGCGTCGGCAGGCATCCATCACTACGTACGGCGGCGTGTGCGGCTAAGACACGCACACCCAAGTAGGTTTTACTGAGAAGGGGCCAATTCTGTACGCGACATAATGCTTTTACCTAATCCTTCGGCCAATGCTGGCTAGAGCCCTTTGCGGGCCTTTGGGCGAAACCCATAGCGGTTGAGGCTCCCTGGTGGTCAGGGCCCCATAGCGGTCTAATCTTAACAGAACTCTTAACTCCTAAATATAACCATAATGTCTGAACTAATCCCTAATTTTAAGACTAATCGTAATCCTTACCCTAAACATATCCCCGCATCAGATACATCTTTTGTAGTAAAAGTGAGGACCGGCTAAATGCCTCTGCATGTTCCTTTGTTTTAGTACCACAGCAACACACACAAACGCTTCCTCTCTCTGTCTCTCTCTCTCTCTCTTTCTGTCTCTCTCTGTCTCCCTCTCTTTTTCTCTCTCAAACGCACACACACAAGGCTGCAGAGACAGACATCTATCCAACATATCAGACAGGCATTTGTACCCCATCCCCATGTCACCATGGGTTTCCATTAAGCTAAGAAATGTAACCACTCTCAAATTCATAGACGGACCAATGGATGCAAGGACTGACAGGACTCAGCATACTATAAATTGCCCATGGTATGTCTGACACTGAAAATGGCCACTTAGCGCCAGCACGTAATGCTGATTGCAACTTTAAGTGTTAAATAGCCTACAGTTTTCCATGGAATTGCATACAGACCGCTTTCAAACGGAGATACTCCGAATCACCAGAGCGACCCGCGGGGTGTGCCGGGTTCCAGCCGCGGGACTCCGTTCACTGTGGCACTTAAGACAGCCAAGCCTGGATCCGGGCCCGGTCCCTCGGGAAACATCCTGGTCGGGGAGGGCGCGATGCTGGAACGATTCCCACCAGACCATATGCCAGCCCCCAACGGCTCCAGTCCCGCGAGGGAAAAGAGCGAAGTTGAACGCACCGGCGAAGGACTGGTTTCGTTATGCATTACATTGTGTCATTTGTCACGGGCGGAGGATTTGAATTGTAAGCTCCGGTGCGGACCAACATTCAAGTAGGGTCACCGCCCTCAGCATTTAGACACTAGGCAGGGCTAAGAGGACATTGGTATTCATCGCGCAGATGTGCCTATATTTAACTCTTCACTGGCTTTTGGCCTGTAGAGTTGGGCTTAGCGGGTGAGTGGGTTTCTGCAGGCACGAGCTCTGACATGTCCTGGGTGGCTGTAAACCGCAGCGCGGGGAATCTGCAGTCAGTTGGCGTGCCTCGTCTTTTCGCCCCGCTTCTCTTACAAAGCAGTTTTTTTCCCTCCTTCGTCACAATGCTCTCGGTGGACGGAAAAGGATAGAGTTAGGAGAGGGGGGAGGGAGGGAGGGCGGGAGGGAAGGAGAGAGTGAGCGAGTGAGGAGACGAGAGGCGGGCAGGGACTCATCACTGACGAAAAAGGGGACGTCTTTGCCGGACTAGCTCTCGTGCAACCTGGGGGAACAGGGAGAGAGGGAGAACGGGTGAAGATGAATGAGGAAGTACGGCTGCGTCGCAAGGGCAACCGGCCAGTGGCACGTAGCGGCAAGGACAACGGGCCAGTGGCACGTAGCGGCAAGGGGAACCGGCCAAATGGTGCGTTGCGGTGATCTGGATGGAATACAAAGAGGACAGTGGACGGAGGGATGTGCGGTGCCTCCACTTTCCCCTTCACACCCTCGCCTGGCGTCAGAACTGCTGGACAGGACCGCCGTGGAAAATGTAATGGGCGCAACGAGTTGACCGCAAAGCACGGCCTAATTGAACAACGGCCCATCACATAAGCCATTGGGCGTCACAGTACAGACGCCAGTACATGAACATGTTCATTTTCAATTGAATTCTGATTCACTTTCTCTGTTAAGAAAATGACTAACTCCTGAAGCCCTTTGGAACCTTGAATTGGACAGAGGTTTGCGTTAACTGCTTTGTGGGAGAACGTCTGCAACCACCGGAGGATCTAATTGGCATTTGGCATCTGACTTAAGTCCTCTGGTCCAGGATTCAGGCATGTGATGCCTGCGCATGGTGGACTATGACAGTTAAGATCCTGAGGCGTTCTACCAGTGTCTATCATCCTCTTATTCTCATAACCTTGCCTTGTGTCCCCAAATATACACATGACACACACACGTCTTCTCCTCCATACCAACCGCGCTGTACCCGGTCTCTTTGTAGTCCTACTGTAATCCTTGTTTGGTGACGGCTACCCGAAGCTCCAGTCTCGTTCCTCGTTCTTTATGGTGCCGGTGTCCCGGTTCCCCCGTCCAACCCGCCTCTCCCGGTCAATGGTCTGCCCTCCCTGGCGTGGATGCTGGCCTGGCCGGTGGCGCCATTCTCCACTACTTATAGTCTAACCTGTGCTTCTCCTCCCAGCTCACTTCCCCTCGCTTCTCCCCGGGGAGCCGTCACCAGATTCGACCCCTTAGTGCCACGGTGAGGGGCTGGGTCGGCTGAGTGTCTTAGGGGCCTCTAGCTACGTTCATTTATACACTCTGCAACACAGTAAAAGCAACACCGAAATGGAAATGTTTTTGCCCCCTCTCTATGGCCTTTAACCCCTTGTAAATCATTTATTTTGACGCTTAAACATGTGACTTTTTGTTGTCTCACGCTGTCTTGCCTTTGATCCTATCGTCAACGTCAATGAGAATCGGCTAACCTGGTAAAAAAAGGTGAAATAAGTGAATTAATGAACCAACACAGCGATATTTGTGGCTTCCAGTTAATGTATGTGTTGGACTTGGGTTCTATGCTGTACTGTAGGCTCGTGGGACCGACATCATAATGCAGACAAATAATTTTTTTACCTTGTTATGGTGTCTCGTTGCTTCCTTATTGTGTATTCATGCATGCGCTAAAAAGTCCAAAATAATTTGGTGTCTCGGGTGGTCTGGTTGTCTAAGCCACTGACCTAAGAGTCAGCATGGATTCAAATCCTAATGCCCTTTGACCTCCCATCCCTAATCTTTCTAATGCTGTTTAGATTCTACAAAGAAACATTCAAATTCATTGCATAGATGGATCATTAAGACTATACGTTCCTTTTGATAGAAGAGCACATTAATAGCAAAATTAACAAGCTGTTAACAAGTGGTTAAATCAAACAATTTTAGAACAACCTTTCTTACTATGGTGTTCACTGACATATTTCATAGTGAGTCTCACTGAATCTGGCATGAGTCCAATTTTCTGTACAAACCTTTGGTTTGGGAATCTACAGAATATGAGAATCTTCATTTACCTCGCTCTGTCTCGTCCACTACCTTCCACATTGTCATCCTCTCTTCCCATATTCTGTACATTTCATGCCTTACCTCATCATAAGATGTTGCTCTGTCAATATCACGTCTGATAGTCCCATTAGGGCACTGTACAGTAGGAAAGAAAGGGTAAGTCTTGTATGGTAACGCAGTACCTTCACAGTATATAGTGGACATTGGGGAAGGTACTGCTTATGAAAACAGAAGGGTAATAGAACTAGGAATTACATTTTATTATCTTCCTTTGTCGATTAAGAATAGAATCCCTCCTTGGCACACGCAACTGTTAAAGTAACTTTGGTGATGTTGCTGCTTCCGTCATAACCTTAAGTTGCTGTCACGGTTTTGTTGTGGGGTGGAACCATACGCAGAAATTTTTATCAAGAAAAGTGGATTTAATCCTTAGACAAAAAACAAATACAAACTACACGTAACTGTAAACGTAAAATGAAAGGACTAACTAACATTAAACGGTGTACAAAGAAACATGTAGCGTATTCACTTAATACTGGAATTAAACAAAAGACACACCGTGAAGTTGTACAAAGACAAACAATAAACCACACCGGGTGTGGTGCAAACTGAACCTAAGTAGGCTCCCCAATCAGAGTCAATGACCAATCCCGTCGTTAGAACGTAGTTTACTGTACCGGTTGCCCTTGATGAGTCGCTCTTTACCACCGTTGTTCTGTCTTTTAAACGATTCCTGTTCACACCTTCATCATGGACAGATTGCAGATCATTCTCTGATACCTCATCGCACGGCGACTCTGCAGCTGTGTTATGGCCAATATGTTTGGCTCTGGGGAAAATATCTTGTTTCTAACTGATGGTAGTTCTATTTTTCTAACGCTGATCCAGTACCCTAATAAGTTTATGCATTGTTGATGTCAGAGCAAAACTTTATTTCAACTATTCGTCCAATCTACACTCAAGGTCATTTGAAATGCACACATCAATCTATCGCTTCTCCGTTCATTTCACCAGGTTGCCTGTATGATTGGTGCATTGAACAGCTGACTAGAAATCAGAAGGTTGCTAGATCAAATACTGACAACGTAAGGTAAGAAGAAAAAATAAAATCCATGAACAAGACATTTAAACATAATTGCTTACATAAAGTGTAACCAGGCAACAAATATCACTATTTGACAGAGGCGTGCTTTCTTCAACCCTGTTGGGCAGTGGAAGAGTGGTATATATTTCTTTTGCCCCTCTCAGAGACGGTCTTTTGTCCCTTTCAAGCATTCGCCCCCTCGCCACAATCACATTTCTCTCTCAAAAACTCCCTTTCGTCTCTCTTTTTTTTATTTCTACATTTATCATTTGTCTCTGTCAGTTGTTCTCTTTCTCCTCTCTCTCTGTCAGTTGTTCTCTTTCTCCTCTCTCTCTGTCAGTTGTTCTCTTTCTCCTCTCTCTCTGTCAGTTGTTCTCTTTCTCCTCTCTCTCTGTCAGTTGCTCTCTCTCTCTGTTTCTCTCTACCCTTCGGTCTTCAATTTATGTTGGTGATCTTTCCCAATCTAATTCCAGACCTTGCAGAGTGACTCTATTGAGGCTTGAAGGTCATTGGACCACGTACAGTACATGCACAATATATAACACACGTTATTACCACAGGGAACCATAGATCATAGCTAATTCACTGCACTTTCATCAGTGGCGATCCATTGACATGCCGATATGATGGCTGTAGGGAATCTCTGCTCTGTCTAGCACCCTTCAAAGGAACCAAAGGCACAAGTTGGACTATTTCATTATTTTAGAGTGAAGAAGAGGGAAATAAAAGAGAAAGAATTGAGGGAGACAACCAAGAGGGATGAGAGAAGCAAGAGTGGGAAAGGGATGACAGAGGAGGAGGATGAGATAGGTAAGGATGAGTAAAAAGGGTAACAACAGAGAGAGAAGAACTACAGGGATCCGAGAGATGAGAGATAGACGGGAGACAAGAGAGAGGGTTGGGAGAGACTCGTCAGACGGAAAGGTTGATGGAGGAGAGGGATGAGAGAGACCATAGAGAAGGTTGAGAGAGGCTCGGAAGGGGGATGAAGAAGTTAAGCGGGAGAAGAATGAGAGGGACAAGAGAGGGGGATGAGGGAGGCAAGACAAAGGGTTGAGAGGGAAAAGAGAGTCAGGTGAGAGAAACAAGAAAGTGGGGCGAGATAGACAAGGAATCGAGATGACGGAGCGAAGAGGGGCAAGGATGAGAGGGACCAGCAAGGGGGATGAGGGTGTCAAGAAAAAGGAATGGGAGGGAAAAGAGCGAGGCGAGAGAGACAAGAGACATGGGAGACTAGATGGAGGGACATAGCGAGACAAGAGAAAGAGGGACAATCCTGTCCTTGGAGCTGAAAGGAGAGCGGGTCTAGCCAAGGCAGAGTGGTTGTCATGGAGACAGGCGCTGGTTAAAGCTCTTCTGGATTGTGCCGCAGTAAACACAGTCACCAGGGTCCCGTTAAAAAAGCGCCACACACACTGCATGCAGAACGGGCCAAACAACCAAGAGGGATCTCACGTCACCTTGCCCGTGTCTCACAAGGATATCACTTACCTTCATTCATTTTCTCCTTAGTCGGTTCGTTCCACCTCTCTGTCTCTCCCTCACTCGTTCATCTTGCTTGTCTCGACTTATTATCCACCCGTCTTTTCTCACCCTCGTGCTTTGTTTGAGATCTCCGTTTCCCTCTCACTCGGTGAGCCTGTCCTTTCTCTCTTGCGGTCATTCTGCCCCTTGCTACATTCCAGTCACACGGAATCACGTCTCTTTCGTATTTTTCATTGTCCATTTCACTAAACGTATTTTTCATTGTCCATTTCTCATCTTTCTCCCTGTCTCTCACTCCCTTTCTCAATCTTTTTCAGTCTCTCTCCCTCACTTTCCCTCGGTCTTCATTTTATGTTGTTGATTTCTCCTAATCCAAATGCAGATGTTACTGGAAGACTGTTGAAGCTTGAAGGTCATTGAAACACATACGCTGTACATAACCCAAGTTATTTTGACATTGAACCATGAATCATGAACCTCTATCAGTTCCTTAAGGAACACTTCGAAAGTGTTTATCAATGGTTCCTCAAATAAACTTTTAAAGAATGTATTGGAGTTTGAGAGAGGATGTTCTTCCAATGGTTCTTTAAGAAACCAATAAAAGCTTGAACGCTTCCAACAAGACAACGAACCAAAGCATTCAAGCCTATTTTTGAAATACCCTTTAACATTTTGGGAGGAACTATTAGGGGTACCCCCACACGTAACAGTTAGAGGAATGAGAGAGAAAAGAGATACACTCTAAAAGAAAATGGTTCTTGGAGGGTTCTTTTGTAGTTCTTCACATGATGCGGAGGAACCTCTATGAGTTGTTCCAAGGACCCTTTAAATGGGTTCTTCGAAAAAATATTTTCGGAATGAATGGCACATATTTGTGGGGCCGGTAAAGAAATTAACATGAGTCAGAGGTTCCTTTTGACAGACAAGCCTACATCGTTGTGGAGTGCTCTAGTCTACAACTCAAACCACCAATTCAAACCTAGCTCTTAACCGTTGTAACACGCCTCCTGCACCTGTCCTTGGGATTGGCGGCGTGCAGTCGCTATGCCGCTCCTCTCCTGTCAATCCGGCGCTATGGCTGCTCCCGCCCCAAAACATTTCTAATGGTTACTCAAAAAAAACATTTGGTTCACGAGTAACAAGTAAAAATGGTTTACAACAAACTGACATTTTACCAAAAATGGCCGTTTAGGGCTTCCCCACGGTTTACGAGTAAAGGATACTCCAAGAAGCTTTTCTCTTTCGAGTGTAGATGAGATACAGATATAGGAATGAGAGAGAACAGAGAGATAGATGAGGGAGACAAATGGGAGAGTACCCACCCCCACTCATCCTCCTTGTGATATTTCAGTCATTTGGCTCAGTCACCCTCTTATCTAAAACAACGTACAGTCGTCAGTGTGTTTATCTTAAAATAGCTAGGTGGGACACGCGACCCAGTAAACAGTACGTTTCACTCAATGAGGTAGACCGCCAGGGAAGTCAGCGATGAAGGGAGAGAACCTCCTCTCCTCCTCCCCCCTTCTCACGCGCCTCCCTCAGCCTTCACGCTTGCCTCAATGGAGTGTTCGTGTAGTTTCCCGTCGCTATCTGAGAACTTCGAGTGTTGCGCACGTCTCCCTCCACTTCGCCCGTGGGCTGTTTCACCTATCTCCTACTAAACTTACACGTGTGCCGGCAAGCTCGCACGAAGCTCACGTGTTCGGGACACACGCAGATCTGAATTCTTTAAGAATGAATGGATGATTTCAGGTGTATACAGTACATGCGCACATGCACATTTGATGTATAACTCAAGGTACATTTAATTATTGTTCAAGCCGTGGGAGTATATCGGTGTGTGTTCTTTCCACAACCTGGGCTACTGTACTTTATCCAGATGTACTTGTGCGGTGGATGTTTCTGCTGATATGGGTAACACAACTACATTTAGTGCATTTATGTGCACAACATAGGCTACAGGACATAATCCAGATGTACTTGTGTAGTGTCTGTTGAAAATGTGGTTAATTGAGAAAGTAATGAAATGTTATGCTTGCTCTTACCACAACTATAACTATGTGCCAGCCACTTCTGTGAGGGGGTGTTACACTAGCAAGAAAAGGTTCTTGAGCGGTCCATTAGAGGTTCTTCAACGGTAAGCCACGGGGAACCCTTGTACGTTCTTACAGGAGATCTTGAAAATGGGATTCTTCAAATAAGCTATTTTTAATGGCTCCTCAAATAACCGCTCTTGATGCATCTCAAGTTAATGTGCAAGCTTTAACAATCATAAAACACGTAATTGAACCACTTGACCACCTGAAGGTTTCTGGAAGTACATTCACTTGTCAGAGTCCACAATCAAAAATGCCATGTTTGAGGAAACACCCGCTACTCCTCATCAGAATAGCTTATCCTAACAATCTAGAATGGTGGTGTGCTGCTTTTCTGTCTCCGGAACTGGTCAAGGGCTCATCATCAGGGGGAACCACAAATTCCGAGGAGTAACGGGATTCCCGGACTGAGTGTCAGGCCATCAGTCAAGGAGCTAATGCCGGTCAAAAAACAAGACAACGACCCAAAGCATTCAAGCAAATATACCAAAGAATGGCTTCGAGGAAAGAAGATAGTTGTTATGGATTGGCCAAGTCAAAGTCCTGACCTTAATCCAATCAAAGTAGTGTGTCAGGACCTAAAACACCCCTCAAACCTCTCTCAATTGGCAGAGTGGGAAGACTGGGAAGAAACAGTCAGAGGTTTAATGCTATAGGAGAAATTTGTATGTCTGTATGTCTGACAATGCTTTTTGCAGTTAAAATAAATTCACCCCTGGCCAATGCTTGTTGATTTTACAAAAGGTCAATTAAGCATTAAGCTTGAAAGACTGGGTCTGTTGGCAATTGAAGTAGCGCCAAGTCACAGCTTTTACAACACCCCCCCTCTGTGCATTGGCATAGAAACGTATATGATTGTAAACTTTTGGAACACTTAATAGCAAAATGTTCTGTTCACATATTCTCTATACACTTTGTTGCTCATCTTTATCCAAAGTGAAAATATACATAGCTGAACCAGCACCAATTCTTTTTGGTACCCCAACCTGGGAATTTTCTGTCCAGCTAAAGTGATACATCTGCGGGGAGAATTCTCCGGGTTCTGCTAACAAAGGGTTTGATAACCAATTGGTTTCTCATTTGTTTCAGTCAGGTTTTTCATCCTTTGCTGTCCTCCAGTCCATTTATATCCTCTTCACCCTCACCCCACCCCATCGCAGGTCCACCTGTGCAGCCTATATGCACCATCTGATGTGACTGCAGTCCTTCTGCCCATTTAACTGGGGTGGGCTTTTTTGGCTCTGCCTGCAGCCGAGTGTATAGTGTGGGCGTGTGTGCGCGCATGCATATGTATGTGTATGTCAGTGTGTGTGTGTGTGTGTGTCGGGGTTGAAAAAGAGGGAACAAACCAAATGATTCTTAGGCATGGCTATATACCGTTTACTGTAAACCTATCATATACTGTAGGATAGGCCTATTGTGTTTTCCATGAAAATTAATATGATGGTGACACAAACTCCAAATGAAATGAACAACACTGCCTCTAGTAGAATCACAAGCCACCCTCATCACCACCATCATTGTCCTCGTCACCGTCATGGAAATCACTGTCCTTACCAACAGGGTTGTATTATCAGATTACAGTATGTGTGCTGTTTGGACGTTCCTCGTGAATGCTCCTCGGGCCAACTAGGAAACACTGTGCAGGTGTTTCCACACATCTCACAGGACTCTATCTCTGTCTCTGTTTCTAACCCTGTCTCTATCTCTGTCTCTATTTCTGTCTCTATCTCTATCTTTGTCTCTATCTCTGTCTCTATCTCTGTCTCTATCGCTGTCTCTGTGTGTGTTTTAGACGAAAGCACTGCAGCAAACTGAAAAAGTAGGTCAGACAGACTGGAGAGAAACATGGGAGAGGAGGAAGAAGGGAGAGAAACATGGGAGAGGAGGAAAGAGGGAGAAACATGGGAAAGGAGGAAAGAGGGAGAGAAACATGGGAAAGGAGGAAAGAGGGAGAGAAACATGGGAAAAGAGGAAGGAGAGATATAAATATGATGAAATGATATAGAGAAGTGGTGGACAAGGAGAGAGGAGAACAGAAGCCATCAAAGCCAGCAGAGGGACTGTGAGATGGGGAGCCGGTCAGAAAGACTAAGAGACTTGACTGGACAAAGAGCAAATTTACTATTGGATTATATAAGTCTAATCTTGAATTAATTGGTGTGTTGTTTAGAGTTTTCTTGTTCTAGCGTTCTCTTATACTAGCTCTGTGAAGTCCTAGAACACCAGAGGGCTAAACTACAAAGTTGACTTGAAGTCTTAGCCTGGCTTAAAGTCTTCTTTTTTAAGACAAAAAGGGCATAGCACAATTAACCAAAACCACATGTCTACAATAATATTTCTTGTTAAAATTCTTATTTCTGTTTGTTGATCACGCAGTTAGCTAGCTATCATTAATCTTGCTCTCTTTATGTCTAGCAAAGTTAGCCAACAAATGTGTTAATCGTTTCTTGTAGTAAAACCTTTTTGCATGTCAGATCCGCATGCAAAAATAGAACCCATATGCCATTTTCTGTCCATCCGTATGGTCTGCCTACCAGGGTAACCCATGCCAATCAAAACAAAGCAGTCCTTTGAGTGTGTTATTTTATTTATGTTTTGACTGTATATTAGGTAACTTTTCACTTTGAGAGGCTTCTGTCGTTCTGTTAATCACGGTATAAACGGTACATAAATGGTATGTAAATCTTTACATTTATTGCACAAAGGCAATGAGGTGATACTTCAGCTTCATGCTTTTAGAAACGAGAAGTAGACACCAAATGTAAATGTGAAGCCTCAAATCAGTATTATATAACAATAGCTGTCTTGCAAGATAGACGTTATTTTGGGGTTATGTACAAAACATGCTGTCTTTTTTAAATTGCTCATCCAAGTTGATTTAAAATAAACTCAATTTAAAGTTGGCCATCAACACTTTAACAGCAGAGTCATTGTATCATTTCAAATTCCTTGAGTACAGAGCCAAATAACCGAACCAAAAAAGATTTGTCACCGTCCATTCAAACATAAATGATAATGAAATTCTTAAATAAATAATGCTTTCAATGACATTAAATACATTGAATGTATTCCACAGTCTTCTAATTCAATTTGAAAACCTCTGCTTGGGGCTACACAAGAGCCCCAAGAAACTATACATCTTTAATAATGCACATTATTCACACTCTGTGTACACAGATGAGCCGAAACATTATGACCACTCACAGGTGAAGCGTCTAACGTCGCTCATCTCCTAACAAGGGCACATATCAAGGTCTAGGTAGATTAGATGGTAGGCGAACCGAGGAGACACAAACCGCAACCCGACCGCAGGGTGTTTGGTGCCCACGGCTCATCGATGCGCGGGGGGCAATGAAGGCTGCCCCGGGGGTTAGGAACCAACATCACAATGCATTGCACCCTGCTGCAAAGGGGGCCACAATGCCTTAATGACGTAGTACTAATCGTCTGGTCCGATGAGTCCCGTTTTCTGTACCTGGGCATCGTCCATCTTTGTGATGGCAACAGGATGCACTGTGGGAAGACCACAAGCCAGTGGCGGTAGTGTGATGCCCCCGGGCAATGTTCTGCTGGGAGACCCTGGGTTTCGGCATTCCTGGTCAGTTTGACACATGCCACCTACCTAAACGTTGTTGCAGACCGTGTACACCCCTTCACAGCGGTGGTATTCCCTGATGGCATTGACCACTTTCATCAGGATAACGCGCACCTGCCACAATACGCACATTGTTCAGAAATGGTTGGAGGAACCCGATGAAGAGTTCTAGGTGTTTCCCTGGTCTCCACATTCCCCAGGTCTCAATCTGATTGAGCACCTGTGGAATTTTTCGGGTCCACACAGCAACTCCACCGCGCATGTTACAGTACAGAAAGGATCTGCTGTTCATTTCTGGGTGCCTGAAACCACAGGGCCCCTTCAGCATATTGGGCAGGTGGTCATGATGTCTTCACTCATTTACTGGATCAATAAAAAGAACACATGTAAGAATGGCATGGAAGATGATTCTGGGGTCTATGCACACTGGTCTTATTACAACTCCAGCTCTAATATAGTACACACAGCACTTCATTTAAGGGTATCTGTATTTTTTATTTTATAAAAAAAAATCCCACATTGTAGATTAGTAGTGAAGAAAAAATATGAAATAACACTGTTTAACTGTGTTAAACAGATGAAAACACATTTCATATTGTAGATTCTTCAAAGTAGCCACCTTCTGCCTTGATGACAGCTTTTTAACACACTTAGAAGTCTCTCAAACAGCATCATAGGGTTGTCATCTGTAGTGCATTTCAGTTAACAGTTGTGCCTTGTTAAAAGTTCACTTGTGGAATTTCTGTCCTTCCTAATGCATTTGAGCCAATCCGTTGCGTTATGACAATGTAGGGTTGGTATACTGAAGATTGTCATTTTTTCTGTACTGTCCATATTATGGCAAGAATAGCTCAAATAAACCAAGAGAAACAACAGTAAATCATTATGTAAGGCATGAAGGTCAGTCAATCCGTAACATTTCAAGTTTGAAAGTGCTGTGATGAAACTAACCCTCATGCGGACAAAGTAATACCCACAGTGCCCTCTGCTGCAGAGGGTAATATTATTAGTTAGAACACCAGATCACCAGACTCAGCAACTCACTGCATCTCAGATTGTGGCTCAAATTAAAGTTCTTTTACATTTTTTGGTTACTACAGGATGGGTTATTTCGTAGCTTTTTAAGCCTACATGACTATTCTACAAATTGGAATATAGTAAAAATATATAAACATCCTTGAATGAGTGGGTGGGTCCAGACCCTTGAATGGAACTGTACATAAATACATAAATGCCTACATACATCAGTACATACAAACATACAGACATACATACATACTGTAAAGTCTGGAAAGCATATAATCACACTGACATGCCTCAGTGAGAGAGTGAGGGAAAAAGGAGCCCAGCCAATGGTGAGAAGGAGCAACTCCTTACAAATGATAGAAATGGAATGGGGAGATTTAATTACTCAGTGTTGGGAAACTTTCACAACATAATTTCTTTTTAAAGGGCATCATTTAAGGTTTGTACTGTACTGCTAACATTAAAACAAGCAACATTGAACAGTAGACATATGTAGTTGATGTTTTAAGTTAATGCTTCAAATAATCTTTTACAACAAAATTGACTGACATATTCTCCATTTTCAACTACTAGCTGGTTCATAGTTATGTTTTTCATTGACCATTTTCCAACCGTTAACCACCCTGGACTAGCTAGTACAATGCCAGTCTTGTACTGTAATGGAAGACGAGGAGGTGACTTGCTGTGTTATTGTTTAGTGGCAGAATTCTACAGAGTGCCCCTTTAATGTTTAAAATATAAAGCAAGCGTTTTAGAATGAGATCCCAGATATTGTGTTATAGTAAGGGAAGTGTTTTTTTAACAGCGATGAGTGCTTTTTAATGTATAACATTGCTTAGTTGGCATAGTGATATTGTTTCATATAAATAGACCTGTGAAAGAGTGTTGTTAGATATTTTAAAAGTGTTTATAATTCACTTTTAAACTTTATTTAATCAGGTGTTTGGACCAGAAAGGTCGGCAGGAGGCACCTCCTGCCATCGGTGAAGACTCCTCATCTTTAGGGAGATAAATATTGTCCCAATTATGATAATTGTATCCTTAGTACAATTATGGGAGCTGGGTCATTCTTCAGGTTATGACATTTCCTACAGTAGAACAGTTGGCCAGATTCTACTGAAAGCTGTCTTTTTAACTTAACCTGTAACTTATTAGAAGTGGAACAAACACTCAGTAAAATAAAAACACCGCAAACCAATGACCATCTATTTAGTGTTTTTATCAACATCCTTAGTTTCATAGAGTTTGCGTTATTGGCACACACGTCTTTTCGGCAGAGGGCACCATGTTACCTCAGATGATAATTGAATACTGTGATTATGTGCCATTTACCAGATGCTTATACCACAATGTGAATGTCATTACAGTGAGGACATACATTTTTAGTAAGCATATGAGCTCTTTGGGAATGGAACTCAGGACCTTGGTGGTCACTCTCATCAACTGAGTCAATCTGTAACCACCTATGAGTGGCTGTAGGCTGGTTGTTGTTGGGGTTGTTTGACTTATGGGGCTGATTGGTGGAATTAGTGCAGACTGTTAAAAGTATTTTAGTCTTTAATAGAGTTGGAAACGAATCCTATCAGTTTGGATACCTCAAATAAATCCTTTGAGAGAATGATATTCAGCTTGATGGTGTGTTCAATTGATATGTCTCTGATTGATTGTGCTTGGTTGTGCTAGCTGTGGTGCAGGCTTTGTCATTTATACATATTATCTGTATGTCGGTCTTAAATTGCTTAGTGTGTTTAAGGGTTGTTTTGTGGGTTGTAGGAAACACATTTGAAATGTCTTTACATGCTGAACGCATACAGACTGTATACAGACTGTATCCCGATTGAGCAGGTTTGGGATGAACTGGCCAGAAGCATAAATGCAAAGCAACCTACAATTGCAACAGAACTTCTGTTGCTGGGAAGAACTTTCTGAAAAAGATTTTATCTACATTGTAGAAAGAATGCCACATGGGTGTTCAGCTGTTATTTCTTGAGAAGGTGGCTACTCTATTTTTAATGAGCCAAACATTTTGTATACATTTCTACAACTTTTGACCGGTAGTGTATTGTGTTGCTTAAAGGGTGATAGTATTTTAGCAGTGTTGTTTCTTGCATGCAACTCTGCATAAACTGATCTTCCACTTGGGGATTATATTCTAAACACAGAATATTTGTTCAAGAACTTTGACTTCATAAGATTTTTTGAGTGTGTGATTAAGATGCATATTTATAAGTGTCCAAATGTTGGTAAAAAACAATGCATTTTTTACCCGATCAATTTATATTTTTAACTGGCTAGTAGAGGTATGATAGATTGGGACCACATTTCATATGGTTTGGCTACACACAGGCTCAGTGCCACATGTTTTAGGTTCTTTATGTTGAACATTTAGCATAAACACATACCCCACTCTGATATGAAAACCGCTCATCTTAATCCATGCGTGTGTTTTTTTCTGTTTCCCCCTCCCTTTTTGTGTCCTTGTCATATTCGCTTTCACCCTTCAATCTCAGTTGATATGCTGCGCCAATAGGACACTAGTAGTCTGCAGTCTCATTCCAGCCAGGGCCCCTCCCCCTTTTTATATGTGTATGATGCGTGGCTCCTGCATTTATTTCTTTTTTTACCATTGCTTCTCCTTGGTTTGTCATACTGATTACTGTTGCATGCTTTTTTTTAGAGTGGCAGATCCAGTATCCCTCAGTGCTCCGCCCTGTTTGACAATGCACTTAGCCCCAAGGTCAACAATTATCCCGCTTAGATGTCTAGTCAGGCGTAATAATCCGGCCTCATGATCTCATCTAAGTTGTTAATGCCCTGCAGGTTCCTGTAGAGGGCGACGTCATCAGTTTATTCTTTTTTTTTATATTGCTTTAACCCTTGTCTCCTTCCTTTCTCTTTCCCTTCTTACAATCCCACAATCCACTCTTTGACTTCCTGTCTTTCCCCATCCTCTCTCCGGACCTTCCCGCTCCCGTCCTCTAGTACTGCGCCTTCCTCTCCCTCCTGTTCATCCTCATCTCCATCTCCACCTTCTGCATGGAGACGCACGAGGCCTTCAACACCATCTACAACAGGACGGAGAACGTGACGGTGGGCAACGTGACCCGCGAGGAGATCGTGTACGAGGTGGTGACCGACAGCTGGCTCACGTACGTGGAGGGCATGTGCGTCATCTGGTTCACCATGGAGGTCATGGCGCGCGTGGTGTTCTGCCCGGACAAGGTGGAGTTCTTCCGGAGCACCCTGAACATCATCGACTTCATCGCCATCATGCCGTTCTACCTGGAGGTGGGCCTGAGCGGCCTGTCCTCCAAAGCCGCCAAGGACGTGCTGGGCTTCCTGCGGGTCGTCCGCTTCGTCCGCATCCTGCGCATCTTCAAGCTGACGCGTCACTTCGTGGGGCTCCGCGTCCTGGGCCACACGCTCCGCGCCAGCACCAACGAGTTCCTCCTGCTCATCATCTTTCTGGCGCTCGGCGTGCTCATCTTCGCCACCATGATCTACTACGCCGAGCGCATCGGCGCCGACCCGGACGACCCCACCGCCGCCAAGCACACGAACTTCAAGAACATCCCCATCGGGTTCTGGTGGGCCGTGGTCACCATGACCACGCTGGGCTACGGGGACATGTACCCCGAGACGTGGTCGGGGATGTTAGTGGGCGCCCTCTGTGCCCTGGCGGGGGTGCTGACCATCGCCATGCCCGTGCCCGTGATCGTCAACAACTTTGGCATGTACTACTCTCTGGCCATGGCCAAGCAGAAGCTGCCCAAGAAGAAGGGCAAGCACATCCCTCGGCCAACCATGCCGGGTTCGCCAAACTACTGCAAGCCCGACGCCCTCGCCATGGCCACCGCCTCGCCCCATAGGATTCTGGGTAATGTACTCAGCGATGTGATCGGTTCCGGAGGTCTCGACTGTCCCCTCGCTCAAGAGGAGATTATAGAAATCAACCGAGGTGAGAAATTTCACGTTTTTCTTTCATTGTTCCCAAAGAAACTGGCTTCAACCTCGAGGCTTGTGCGAGGGCAGATAATTACTACACCAAAATAGTTCACTTCTGGTCAGACAGGTTGTCAAACTTTGTAGACAGACATCCGATCAAACATGGGACAGTGATTTGCACAGAAAATCTAGGCTGTAGAAGAAGACTCTAGAATCAGAATGCTATTTGACAGCTAGTTACAGGCATTCTGTAATCTTAGTAATAATACAGTGTGTGGGTGAGGGATTAGACTGCCTTGGTCTCTGATCGGGATAGTGTGTGTGAGGGTGTGTTTGTGTGTGTGTGTGCCTGTAATTCTAAGTTAATTATGTAAGAGGGACAACAATGTCTGAGAACTGTAGTCACCCTGCACAGCCACAAGAGGTATGGCCACCCCTTTGAGCCTGGTTCCTCTCTAGGTTTCTTCCGACAATCCGGCCCCCATAGGGAGTTTTTCCTAGCCACTGTGCTTCAATCCTGTTGTTGCGTGCTGACTGGGGTTTTAGGCTGGGTGTTTTTGTAAAAGCACTTTGTGACAACTGCTGTTGTAAAAAGGGCTTTATAAATACATTTGATGGATTGATTGACTGTGGTTAAATCACAAAAAGTTTACTTTGGGACTTAGGGTTTTGGGAAAGGTTTAGAATTAGTGAGAGTAAGATTTTTTTACGACAATTAACTTTTGTGTTCCAATTGAGCTAAGTAACAGTGTGTGTGTGTGTGTGTTTTGTTTGGGTGGAGGATTTTGAATCTGCCCTTGAGCGATAACTAGCCATTCAGAAGTCATGGCTAATTTATGATAAACCGTTGAGTCCACATTTGCCGTGAGGCTTCCATCTGTCCCTGTAGCACACGCACAGTACTTGAAACTCAATTGGAATAGTTTATGCAACACATGTCTGCCCAAACACATTTGCAACAAGGAGCGTAATATTTAATGTGTCACGCACAGTTATTCAGTATGTGATATGTACAGTGCTCAACATCTATTTGGTATGTGATATGTACACTGCTTAACATTTCAATTGGCATGGATTGCGTTTTGCCTGATGTATACACAAGCCGACACACTTGACAATGGCACGTGTGTATTTTTGTAGCGCTTAAATAATCATTGAGATGGCAATAATTGGTGACATAATCAGCGATATCCCTCAACTCTCCCTGGCTTCCGCTCTCTTTTGTAAGAGTTCACCCTATAGTTTTGGCTGTATAGGCTGTCAGGAAGTTGGTGAGCGGGAACTCATTCATGTGAGATCAGATTTGACAGCTGTGTCTGAGGATGTAAGGCCCGTTCACCGGGCAGAATCCACCCACACCCCTCAAAAAGCTTATATTACCATGGCCAGGATCTTTGGTTTACCTTGCTGCCCAGCTAAGACAGTACAGACATGCACTAATACAAAATGATCCTATGCTCACTTACATAGCATAAAACTAAGTCTATTTGGGGGGGGTTTCAGAAATCCCAGTAGGCACTGATGGTATTTGGCACCCGATCTCACACATAGATTACACAGCCTACATATTAAACCACCACACTTCAAACACAGTCCAAAATATTTATAATTCATGAGGAAGTCCTAATTAACGGCTCTTTTGCATTGCTTTTGTTTATTAGGACACAGTTGCTGGGACCTCGATTGGGCTCAGCCGGAGGCTATTTCTCCGAATCCATCCCGTACTGTGTCTAAACTGCAGTATGAGTAGCTCGTGTTAGTAGCTTGCGCTAGTAGCTCGCGTTAGTAGCGCGCGTTAACACCTCCCCTCCCTAACCCTTTGACTATTCTCTTACATATACTTTTTCTCCCAGGGATGGGAGATTGGGGACTCTGGATTTCTGTATCAACATGGCCATCATGGCAAACCCTCAGATATAGCAGCCAATTAAACCAGACCAAGTGGGAGGTGTCGAGTGCAGCAGTGTAGCGGAGCGCCCCGCGCTAGCGTGCCGGGCGCAGCTCAGTTCGGACGCTTTTCTCCTTCTTGTCTCCTTCCTTCCTTCGGTCTCACTAAACCCCTCACCCTCCCTTTCCCTGTCTTCCCCCTGCGTCCTCTGAAAAGACTCCAAGCAGAACGGCGACGCGGCCTCCGCGGCCCTGGCCAACGAGGACTGCCCAACCATCGACCAGGTGATGAGCCCAGACGAGCGGAGCCCCGCCGGGCGAGGGGGGCCGGGAGTGACCCGGGAGCGCTACCAGCAGGACCGCGCGTGCTTCCTGCTCAACACCCGGGAGTTCCGCGCCACCGACGGGAACGTGCGTAAAGGTACGACGCTCCCGCCACACCAACCCCCCCTCCCCCCCCCCCGCACGCACGCGCGTAGACAGAGCAACACACGAGATGGCGAAGCGTCACGAGCACTGACACCCGTACATTACATTCTCCCTACGGAGATGCGGCCGACAGGACGGGCTCCGTAGCCCGCCGTGAGTACACGCGCTCAGACACAGCCTTTCTAAGGGTTGATCTGTAGTCAGTTAGAGATTCACACGCGGAGAGTTTTACGGGAGATTCCAGACACTAGGTTTCCCACGGCTCATCAACCTCCGTCACCAGCGACACATTTACTCTTCCCGTTTCCATCTCCTCACCTCCATGTCGTCCGTGTTTCCGTCCATTGTCGTTTCCTTTCTTCTCCGTGTTTTCTGTCCTCCTCTCTTTCTCTCAACGACTCGAGCTGTTGTCTGCCATTTTGTCCACAAGTTTATGTCCACGGGTTATACCTCCTGTTCATGTCTTAATCTCATGGCTTCTCTTTCGCTCTCTTGTACTCAGACAGTTGACCATGCATTAATTTATTTCTTACCACTTCTTTTTCTCCCCCCTCCCCCTCTTTCTCTCTATCTGCATCCACCTTCTTGTTGGGCCTGTACTACCCTGTGGTGACCCCTCACCCTCTCCCCCCCCCCCCATAAAATCCCACTTCCCCTTTTTCCTCCCTCCCTCTTTTCATTTCCTCTGTGAAACACGCCATATCCGACCCTGTAAACCTGGAACCTTACATCCACTTCCTTACCACTGCAACAATTCCTTTGTTGGTTTACCACCTTCAACCACCACCACCACCACCAAAAACCTGCACCAAAACCTGCATCGAACACTTCCTCTTTACACTCCTCCCAAACTCCTGACACTAAACTAGAGGCCGCAGCCCTGGCAGCCAGCCCAGATTCGCCTTTGACTGACGATTGGTATAAATTGGATGGGTCTCTGCTACAGCAAGACCTTAATGCCAACTCCACCTCCTCCTGGATCAAACCATAAGCCAAGAGGTATGCCTTAGAATCCAAAATGGAAGCCTGTGTGGCTCTTCCCGGAAGGTATGGAAACCTCTCCTCGGGGGCCCCCAGAGATTCACTATTTTGCCGTAGCCATGATTTGGCACACCTGATTCACTAATCAAGAGCTTTGAATACATAAAACAGCTGGGGGTCCCTGAGATGATTGAATAACTGGCATATACAGTAAACACATACATATATGTACTGTTTATATAAATATATATATATATACATGTCTATATTTACATGCTTATATATATTATACCTTTTTTACCACCCCTCAGCCAAACATTTCAGGTTGTCTTTATACCAGATATTGCATGCTGGGAGTTGACACACAGACATCTCCATCTCCAACAGACACACTTAAACACTGGAACACATACACTCACACACTGAGCATGACGGTGCATCACAACAAACCCTCACTACGTTCACTGTGTTGTCTGCGTGTGTAGGGTTGCTCATGAGCTACCCTCTGTGTGAATGCAGGTGTGCTTTTGAAAAGTGACAGTACAATCCCCGGCTAGAACCGGTGGATATCTGGCATCACCGATGCCAGTGTATTGCCCAGATTGTCATCTAATCAGAAGAATTTATTATTCTGAGCGCAATTGTTCTTTTGCTTTTGTTGCCAACCTAATCGCACACCGCGACTACATGACATGAATTGTTACATTTTGAAACTAACCTCTTGCCCGCACATCTCCACAAGTCAAAGAATCAACAGTGTGTTTATATCTCTGACTGGATAGTTTGCGTCTGTGTGCGTGTCTGTGTGCGTGTCTGTGTGCGTGTCTGTGTGTGT
The DNA here is from genome assembly GCA_016801125.1 of Novumbra hubbsi. Lineage (NCBI taxonomy): Eukaryota > Metazoa > Chordata > Actinopteri > Esociformes > Umbridae > Novumbra > Novumbra hubbsi. The sequence continues at coordinate 279,117 of JACXGK010000002.1, forward strand.
GCCTGTGACAAGCGAGCGACAGGCAGTATATTTGAGAGACTGTGTGGTTGGTGTGCAAGCGCACTTGTGTATGCACATATATGTGTGTGTGTGTGTGAGAGTGTGTGTTTGTGTATTTGGGGTGACGTTTCACCTACAGCAGCTCCAGAAGGGATTGTCTGATGTGTCCTGTGTTGTTGTCTCCCTCTTCAGGTTATGTAATGTCACGCGTTTGTATGTGGGCTTATTCATACTTACATGTAAACACTGTGTCGCTGTCTTACTCCCGGCGCTGTGTGGTTTGGTGTCGTGCGTGGCTTTTACTGTGTTATCTCTCCGTACCCCTCTACACCCCGCTGACGTTCACCCTGACGGATAGCGAGAAGGCACATCATCCCGTCACGGCATGATTCGTTTTACTTTAGCTCTGCTCGGGAAAAGTGCGATGGGGGGGATTTAGAACGCGATGTCGTGCGGCCGGCCATCTTTTGAGGGTCAACGATCAGCGGGGTCCGCCGAGCCTTCGAGGTACACGGGAATAGCTCCTTACGATACATGCCTCACCTGGGACACAAGCATGTTCGTATGGCACTACTCGGCACCGGACCCCCCTTCCGTGGATTGCCAGACGTGCCAAACTAATGTTATTGCAATGCTGATTGGATAAAACAAATGTTGTTTTTTAAGTTTGTCGTGTTTCGAAAATCACTATTCCCAAGACCTCAAACTGTGTGCTTTCAGTGCCTAATGTGGTTAAATCACAGGTCATGCAGGACTTTTTGACTGTAGTGAGGTGACCAAAGTCAAAAACGATATGTTCAGGTAGCTACACATGGTGGCTAAAGCGCTCTAACACCGACTGACTCTGACATCACGCTGTCAGACAGACCCAATGACCGACTGATTGACCACTGTCTATGTGCGCTCTAAGGTAAACAAGCCTTTAGCTGCTCAACTCCTCTCTTGAAAGCCCCGGAATGCTCCGGCAATGTGTGTTTTCATCTGTTTTTTTGTTTGTATAAAAACCTCAACTTAACTTTGCATATCCCTCTTTAAAACCAACAAGGAGGCCATTTGAAGCAGAAAGCAAGAAGCACCAGAGGGTTGTTAGGATGACATTCATTGTTTCGTGAATGATTCCCCCTCTCATTATCCCGGTACAACTCGGCGCGTTTGGTTTGAAAGAAAGCAATAGCATATTTAACAAACAGAACACTCAGAGGTTCTTCCCCCGTATACAATGTTTCAGTTTAATATGCCAACTTTCAGCATCCTCACTATTGAAGAAATTAGAGGAATCTGCTGGACCTGTGGCACACCGATATCAGACTTCGCTCTGTAACCTGAAACATCTAACATTCGACAATAATGGAATACCAATATAGAACGCCTCAGAGCAGCATTGCATTCAATCACATATTGACCAGCAATCTAATTGAATGCCAAAAGAATAGGAATGAGGCGAACAAACCCGAAGGGAAATGCCATAAACTCACCGGAGGTTTTATGGCCTTATTGCTCCAGTGGAACGGAGAAATGGCTTAATGGTGTTTTCCCTTCTTTGTTTCAAAGCGGGATTCCCTATTGTGTTCTCAAACTCGCACTGTGAGCTTTGTCTGCGGTTTCTTGGGTATTTGCATATGCAGGCCTCACTTACTTTAGTAGCTGTTTAAGTCTGGCTATGATCACACTTGGCCATTTGACCTCCCTTGCTCAACATGTAATATGCATGGCTTGATGAGGTCAAAGGGTCAATCGCATCTTTTGATTGCTCACTGTCAATCATTCCTTTCCGCGCTACTCTCTTTCTCCCTTTCTTTTTAGTGTTTTCTCTTTTTCTCCCTTTTTTGTGTTTTCTCTCTTTCTCCCTTTCTTTTTCTCTCTCTTTCTCCCTTTCTTTTTCTCTCTCTCTTTCTCCCTTTCTTTTTTCTTTTTTTTCCTGTCTGTCTTTCAATGTTTCTCTTTTTTTCTTTCACAATAATGTTTTTCTTTTTCTTTTTTGTTTTTGTTCTCTCTCTTTCTTAACGGCCTTTCTCACTGTGTATGTTTGTATCTTTGGCCATGTCTGAAATCTCTCTTGCCTAATATTTACTAAAAGGACAATCTGTAAACATGTTGTTTGTACAGTGCTGTGATGTCCTTTATCTAATAATCGGCTGTGGTCAACAACTGATTCCAAAAATACATGTTGTTTTCTTCAATATACTACATATTTATTTTTTTGTATTATAAATCATATTGTTTTTTAATAATGATAAATAAAATGTGGGTAAGGGTATTAGACACGGCCAAGGAGTGTAACTTTGTGCAGTATTTGTTGTCGTGTGTGTATGTTTTGTGTGTTCTTTTGTGTCTTTCTATTCTTGTTTCCCTGTTAAATCCATTTTGGTGTGTTTATGTTGAATGTTTTACATTTTTCTAGGACAAATATAAGTTATTTTGAGTCGGTTTGGTTTTATCTTTATTAGGTGTAAGATGTTGTTTTAGTTTGCTTTGCCCATGTGCGTCTCTGTGTATTAATGTGTTATCTAGTTACTGATTTAGCTTTCCTCCTCTCAATCTACTCATGACCCCTTTGCCATTTATACATAGGATAACTAATTAAAAATAGTAATAAAATAAAAAAGATTGCTGATTTTAGTCATCCTAATATTGAGTTTTTATTAGAATAATAAAATAGACTTGTAAATTTAATTGGACAACACCTTTTCATTCTGCACTCGATAGTAGGTAAGAGGTAGCTTAAATATACCATAGAAAAAATAAGTAATAGAAAGAAATATAATGACTGAAGTGCGACTAAAGAACATTTCGAGATTCAGACTAATAAAAACCGAAACAAGTAAAATCACTAAAAAGTTGCCAGAATTTATAAAGTTCATAAAGTATTTACACAACATTTTTAAATGTATTCAGTTTTGTGCCTTAATTAAATGTTATTTTCTTAATTAAATTCAATTGTCAAAATAAGAATGTGGACAAGACCACGACAAGAAAACATAATATTAGGTACAACTGATCTTTTCATCTTTTTGTCTCTGATATGTTCTTACCTCATGGTTTGTAGTGAATATATACTGATTGATGTTGTACCACGCGTTGCAATGATTGTTGAAACCTGGTTCAGGTTGTTGAAAACTGGTTCAGTTCAGTTAATCTGTTTGGTTGTTCTGTTTTTACCTAGTTGAATATAGAGACATAGTATGTAGCTGCAATACATTTTAAAGGAGTTCATTCTTTTTTAAGTTGGAAAGGTTATTATGCTAGTAACTGACATACATTGTCATTGATGTTTAAAGGTTGAAATATAACCCTCCCATCGGTTTGATCCTTTGCACAACATTTTATTGATTTTCAATGCCTTTGGACAGTATTCAGACCACTTGACTTTCTCCACATTTAGATGTGTTATTGACGTCATCTGTATAGATTACATAATTGTTGTTGCCATCGATCTACACACAATAATAACAAAGCAAAAAAAATAGTTTTAAGAAATGTGTGTTTATTTTATTGATGATGAAAAACTTGTACATATGTACATTATTTAGAACAAACCAGGAACTAACAGTACCTGCAAAGCTCCCCAAATCTTACTTGGGGATGTTTCTGGGGAGAACCTCCACCAGAGCATGACCTAACATCCAGATGGCCGTTTTGTGACATTTCATCAGTGTTCAAACAGTTTTACATTGTTGGCAGGAATGGCTAATAGTTCAGTTACTTTTCTTTTATCTGTTACCTGAGATTTTCCTTCTGTCTTATTTCATTGTTATTTAAAAATATTTTTTCAAATGAACTTAAGTGAACTTAATTGTTGTCTTTTGCATATCATACATTTGCATGCATTCTGTGTCAAATATCACTGTTACAGTTTCTAAGAAAAAATATTTTCATCAGATTTTTATCAAACGTGTTATTAGACATATTAGTACAGTTATCAATACAATAATTGGCACCATTGAAGAGCAATAAGAATTAATGTAATGTACAACCCCGTTTCCAAAAAACTCTGTGTAAAATATGTAGATAAACAGAATGCAATGATGGGCAAAACATATAAAGCCTATATTAATTAGAAAATTGTACAAAGGGGTCATTTCATTGTGCCCATTTATTATTTGATGACAGCAACACATTTCAGAAAAGTTGTGACAAAGTGGAAAATTTGTGAAATGCAAAAAAACTAAACCTAGTTGAGTATCACACAACTAATTTGGTCAATTGGCAACAGGTCAGTCACATGATTGGGTATTAAAAGATCAATCCATAGAAGATGGGTTTGTCAGATATGAGAATTTTGGGTGTTCAGTCTACTAAACTAAACAGAATCTGTGAGAAATATTCCCTTCACTTTCCGTTATGTTTTGCCTCTAGAATGATGTTAAACTAAGACTAACTGGTTTTGGATATTCGTTATAATTTCCCTGCCTGTTTGTTTACAGGTCAGGTTTTAGTTTTTTGGGGTTTTGTGTTTCTTTCAAGACCAGATATATTTCAAGATGGTGAGCTTTCCACTGCAGTCTAGAGACTATCCTTGAGCAACCCTGTTGAACTTAGCTGTGTGGTAGGATAGTTTGGAGAACATACATTCACGGATGTTAACATAACTGTAGACATTTACATACACCCATATGTGTTACCTGCCTTGTAAGGTCAAACTTACAAGTGGATTTGATTGTAACTTGTGGATATTTTTTTTTTTTTAATGTGTTTGTTTTGATTTAGATTTTTCTATTTGATCTAACTGTGAACTAAAACATACATTTTCAAAGCTTATGTAGCTTTAGTGATATATGGTGCCCAAGGCCTCAACTTTGAGTCCAAGGCAATCGACGAACTAGATGGATTTATGGGCAAAAAATGAGTTGAATGAACTCAAAGAATGAGTTGACCAGGTTTTCTCCTTAATAATTAAAGTTTGGGCGTTAACCAAGGCTCGCATTTGATGTTGCTTTTGGGTTACTTGTTAGTTCTACCAAGAAATATAATTTTCAGTATGTGAGTGACCATATTTGTTGCTTGGAACAGTTATAGAAGTGCAACTTCTAATGGCCAGGAATTCGATAATCTAGGTTAGACAAACGAGTGACATACCCATCTTTCGATGTAGGCGATTGATTCCTTGTCTGCAATGTCAAACTTTGTGGAAAGCCCTAGCTAGCAAACAAGTGGGAGAAGGATCCTATGGCAAGCTGGGGACATACCGATTCACACGTCAAGCCTGAAGGTAGAGATGGACCAGTGGTTGTGTGCCATCGACTTAAAATGACAAGCCCCAAAAAAAGACTGAAAGAAGGTTACAATCCCGACAGTGTCCTGTCAGTGAATGTGATGACGAAGAGGAGGATTCTGACTGAGGCTGTGCCTGTTTGGATACTTGTACATTTTCAGACAACATAACCTGATGTGTCTATTCCAGACCAATATACTCATGAGTTGAGAAACCCTCCTGGTGCCGCAAAGCAACCACTGAACAGTTGCCTTAACAAGTTGCATTAACTGAACCAGATCTGTTCACCTAGTGATGACGATTTAGGTCAATAGGTGACCTAGTGATGACGATCTTCTCGCTCAGATAAACAGCCACAGGACCATATACAGTGGGGAGAACAAGTATTTGATACACTGCCGATTACCAGATTTTCCTACTTACAAAGCATGTAGAGGTCTGTAATTTTTATCATGGGTACACTTCATCTGTGAGAGACGGAATCTACGGTGTCTTGTTTCAACTTTTATGAGATATTCGTGGGCATTATGCTTAATGAATGAAAGTGGATTTGAAATAGGAAAGTGTCCTTAAGTAGAAGTAGGCTGGAACCTTTCAATCGTGGTGTATATGCACCAATCTAGGACTAACTATTATAGCCCCAATATACTTGTTTGAGCCATTGTGTTAGTTTAGATTTCTAAACTTTGCTCAGTCTTTTCATTATTTAGTTTGGATTTTCGTCCAGGGTGCCAATAAACCTACATAAATGTTTTTTCCTCCCTAAACTGAATCTTATATATCTCCTCAGAGAATAGGAAGGGGATCGATGACTCACATATGACCTAGACATAATTATTAAGTCACTGCGGGCGTAATATATTGCGTGTTTTACCATAACACATCGAAGGCACCTGCTGGGCACGTGGTGGCTTGTTCGATCAATAGCTCTAATTATAGCAAGTATGACCCCTAATCGTATTTTACAATCCATTGATCCTATGTTAGACTGTGATGCAATATGGGATCCAGAGTGGACTTGGTATTAAGATGTATAAAGGTTGTTACAAATCTACGTAATGTCAAGGGCGTGGTCCTAACATGCCCAGGACCATTTTAATGAAGAGTTGGACATGTAGTGTGGATTAACCTGACACAATATGCTGTGGTGTAATTGTCAGGTTATAGAAAGGCAGAACAAAACTGTGTGGTGAAAATCTGGTCAGAATATTTGCTTTTCTCTTCTCTGTGTTTACTCCATCCACCTCCCTTTTTTCTGATTAACACTCATTGCCATCTTATTCTCAGGCAGCCATTGCAGTGCGAGTACAGTGCATCCTGAAATTATTCACAGCGCTTTACATTTTTCCACATTTTATTGTTATAGCCGTATTCCAAAATGGATTTATTTTTTCTTAAACAAATTATAGGTTGACAATTCCTCAATGTAGTTTGTGATATTTTTTATATAATGCAGGCTACAGTGGAAGTTCAGTTGTGAGTAATACATATTTTTAAGCAGTAAGGCATAAGAGGGTGTAGTAGACAGCCAGTTGTGGATTATAGGCCATATACCATAAAACCCTGAGGTGCTTTTTACATCCCATAAACCTCTGAGGTACAAACATATATAATGTATTACTATTTGCACTACAGGATCTTTTAAAGTCTTTCAAAAGTTCTGCTTAATTGGCTTTCATCTGTTTCTTTTTTTTTTACTTGCAGTAACTTTTTTAATGCACAGTAGCGTTAACAAAGGTTTTGCGTCATAAGAACAATGTGGATGGCCCTCTATTTCTATTCTTTGTAATCTATTATATGTTGTTTTCTCCCTAGTGCTTTGGGCAGAAAATCTCACGATTTGCTGGTGAACATAAATGCTATACATGTACCTTATTATAATTGCTGTCTTTCCAACCCTATAAATAGTAAGTTACTTTGTTAATAATAACTAGTACACTGTCAAAATAAAAAAAACGAACAAGCAATGGTCGGAAAGGGACCCAAGTGTCACACTTAGTATTAGTAAAGATACTTTTTGACTAAGTAAATGACTTTAGTAAATATTAAAGTTTCCCAGTAAAATACTACAGAGCATGAGTAAAAGTATTTTGTATTAAAAGTATTCAAAATGATTAGAATAATGTCCCACATTCACCAGGTAAATTGATAGAAAACATGTTTCTCTTTTAAATCAACGACCTGCGTAATAGTTTGGGGAGGGTGAATGAGCCTACTGGAAGCTTGTGATGTTTAGGGATCATGTGGCCAGGGTGCCAATAAACCTACCATGTTGGTATAAGGAGGTTTGGAAATCTTAACAATTTCTGGCAGCCCTAGAAATTCTTTTGATTTAAATCCATCTGAATGTATAGTCCCACTTATATTTTACGTTT
>JACXGK010000002.1:286803-341725 GCA_016801125.1 Novumbra hubbsi
AGCTGGAGAGTGTCTATATTGGTCTAAAACACTGTGAGGTGGATGGTCTGAGTGGCCAAAGATTCCCCAAGGATCACAGCTGGAGAGTGTCTATATTGGTCTAAAACACTGTGAGGTGGATGGTCTGAGTGGCCAAAGATTCCCCAAGGATCACTGCTGGAGAGTGTCTATATTGGTCTAAAACACTGTGAGGTGGATGGTCTGAGTGGCCAAAGATTCCCCAAGGATCACTGCTGGAGAGTGTCTATATTGGTCTAAAACACTGTGAGGTGGATGGTCTGAGTGGCCAAAGATTCCCGAAGGATCACAGCTGGAAGAATGCAACATTAGTTGGGTCTTGGCCTCAGTCCTAAACTATGAACAGATGACACCTACATAACCACATGTTGGTTTGGGAGGGTTGCCATAAAAAAAGCCTTTGCTGTCATTATGCAACTCAAATGCTTACAATTTGCCAAACGTTGCTGAACTTTTAATGGGACTGGGTTCTATAGTCACATTAGACCATAATAGAGTTTTTTGGAAACAACGAATAAAAGTGGGTTTGGCATAGACTGAAAGATAGTTATGCAGAAAAGTACCTCATCCCCACTGTAAAGTATGGTGGCTGATCTTTGATATTCCAGGGCTGTGTTTTTTTATCCAATGGACATCTTGTTAGAACACATAGACTCCACGTTCCAGCAGGTATTAAATCAAAACCTGACAGCCTCTGCCAGAAGCTTAAACTGTGCTGTAGTTGGATTTTCCAACAGGCAAATTATCCAAAAAACACCACAAAATCAACATAAAAATGGTTCACTGACCACATAATCATGCTTTTCCAATTGCCATCTCAGCCCGCAAACCAAAACCCCTTAGAAGCTGTGGGATGAGTTGAAGAGTCCACAAGGGTCTAAAGTGTATGGAGAGATTCTGTATGGTGGAATGGTCTTAAATCCCTTGCCATGTATATACCAATGTAATAAGGCATTAAAGGAGACTACTCAGAGCTGATATATTGAAAATATATATTTTTCTTTCAATTGGTCTACCTGGCTTAGAGATTTTGTTTAATAATGTGAATGAAAAATCAATAAAAATGTGTTTATAGCCCATTTATCTAATAGGGCACTGTAAATGACAAATACTTTTAAATATTTTGTTGATCACTTCTCCAACCGACAAAGCATTTGTTTTTAGTGAGATGGTCTTTTGATGTATTTTTCATATCTCAACCACCTTCTTGCTGAATAAACTGTCAAATGGGCATTCCTTTTGGGTTAAAGAAGCAAATTTCCTTTTAACCTTGGCTATATAAGAGGTTCATGGAAATGTTTTATTTAATTTGTTCTTTTACAATGTAAAACGGTTCAGTGTGTTTAAGAACACATTTACAACCAAACACGGGAACGCATTCGCAAATATAAAGGGCAGCTGACATTTTAGAGTTGCACTAAGCAGGATAAACTGATGCTCCGTCTGAGCTTTAGAGCAACTCCAGCTGATACATTCAGTGTCACCGTGACATTGAAACACGAAATCTGTGGAGCCACCGCAGTCCTGTATACAGTAACCTAGTACTGCTTTAGACCTGTCTGTGTGTGTAACACTGCAGGAAGCTGGTAAAAAAAAATCTTCATCAATATTTCAACTAATGTGCCTCAGCTAGCTCGAATAAAAGGAGGATTTTTATTTATGGACGAGTGATGTTTAAAGTGGTCTAGCTGGTCACAGTGGACTGCCACGTTGCCATAGCAAAGTTGTTTTTCCCAATGCAGCAAGGAAGCACAAAAGGCGTCATGCCAAGTAGTGTTACTTGTTATCTGTCTCTGAGCTGAAGATTCATTAAGCTTGGAGTTCTACGTACCGACAGTGACTCTTTTATTAGACTACGACCTACATTACCATTGGCTGAACTGACACATGCTTTGTACTAATAGTCTAGTGACACGGTTGTGCTCTATTGACCTGAATCACGTCTTGACACCTGCAGACCACACAATTCCACTCACTACCAGAAACACAGCCATTGGTACTGTGGTTGTTATATAAAATGTTACTGTATTACATTAAAAAATGCTGTTGGTACTACCTACCAATGGCTTTTTTTTGGACAGCACACCACTCTTTAGTCTGGTGTTTGTCTGCTCTCTACAGGGGGAGCTAAATGTTTGCATGCCACATCCACTTAAAGCACAGAGGGAAAAGCTACATGATGTACGGTGCTCAAAACAGAAACCTTAATGCACAGTGTGATAGTAAAGCAGAATTTCTGTGATAATTCCCAGCATTTATTACGGTACCATTGACCATGATTGGTTTCAACACACTGCAGCCGCTGTGACGCTAAATAAAGGCGCTTTGTTCTGTCCTACAGTCGTAGCGGAAGCACCGATTTACTAAATGTTCCTTTTCCCACTGTTAATACATCTCTGTTACAGGACGTATTTACTATGAAAGAGGAAATGAGCTTGACTTTGTGGGGAAAGCTGTCAAGTTGTCAGGAACCAAAAGGGAGTATTTATAGATGGGCTGTTTGTTACCGCAGATTCTGTGTCAAAGATTCTCAGTTTTTATTGCTGACACTTTACAAAATGGACACGTCTGATTCATGATAACACCCAAAACAATGTTAAAATGACCCCTTTACTTCCTTGACAACTTAATTTGGTCAAATGTTTCAGTGAAACCTCAGCTTTCAGTTTGTTGTATTTGCTGCCGTCTTGGTATTAAAGGGACTTACTATTTTGGACCTTGTTGCCTAAAACACCTGAACACAAGTCATGTGTTAGTGCAGCTGCCTTACTGGGCCATGTTAGGTGCTTTATTCAACTGGTCTGAAAGTTCAAATGTTTTATTCATGAGTGCCTATTAATAATAACTTGTTCTTCTCTGTTGGAAAAAATATTGAATGACATAAATCATAACTCACATTTTCTTGTTTTGTCCTGTCTTGTCTTTGTCTGTCTCTGTCTGTCTTTTATATGTCTCTTAACATTGGATATTATTTGCTCACATTTTGATTCATTATACATTTTTTGTATTATATATAACGTTCTGTTATACACTTATCTGCTAACACCTTTAACAAAATGTTGTTGTTATATGTAACTTCATTTTTTCCCCAAACAACCCTAAAAAATATTGATTTCTCATGTCCACCTTGTCATAACATTTTCTTTAATTACAAATGTTTAATTTCACCCTAAATAACAAACGGAAAAACCATTTAAATCACACGATTTGAAACTATTGTTGTCAATCAATTTTCGTCTGAAGCAACTGGCTATGAGAATTCTCGCAGCCTGAACAACATATCAGGAATGGCTGGGTCAGCTTTGCGCCTCGCTCCAATCACTAGCCCGCCCTTTGAAACTTACGAGGCCCCAGTTACATTGCGCCGCTGCCGTTCCCCAATACCATCCATTTTGTAGCAAAAAGGAGGTTGCTGATAGGACAAACAACATGATGGACTGGCTTAAAAGACTGGAATGCATTTATATTTACTAGGTTCATAGACGGTGCACAGCACGTAGCAATAACCATGTTGATTTTGAATGTAGAAAGATTCTGACCACTTGTCTTGTGAGTCTATGGTTTGAGATGCATGCCTCAGGTTGACACTGAGGTAACATTTAGCGATAATACTCAATTTATTAGCTCAGTTTAGGCAGGTATTTACCTGGTCCTACCTTAACTCAGTAACAATGGTTCTGGTACTTACCTTAATTGATTCTCAAACTGGTAAAAATCCGTAAGTAAACAGGCTACCTGGTTGACAAGAGCTGTAAAATAAGAGGTTACAGAACAAGATTTAGGAAAATATGATAATAAAATAAATGGTTGAGAAATGGAATGCTTGAATGGGGTATTCATGAAGAAAGTTTTTAGTAGCTAATAAGACACTAAGAACTAATGCACAGTTACATTACAAGTGTAGTTGATGCGTGTAGATGCACATACTGACAGATTTGTTCGCTGATCAACCGAAGCTAATTCTGTCCAGAAAACAAGTTGAAGAAAAGAAGTCTACAGAAACTACAGTTATTGTAGTCAAAGGAAACATAAGGTGTATATACATGGTCAATCCTTAGTAATTTCTACTTAATTTACTACATGTAAATATCAATATAGTGTTAAACAAATGCTAAAGCTTATGGGGATTCATCACATGCACCTTAGAACAAAGGATGCATACATTGAGCTTTAAATGTAGGGTCGTTATGAACAACCATACAGTGGGGGAAAACATTATTTGATCCCCTGCTGATTTTGTACGTTTGCCCACTGACAAAGTAATTATCAGTCTATAGTTTTAATGGTAGAATTATTAGAACAGTGAGAGACAGAATAACAACAAAATAAATCCAGAAAACGCATTTCAAATGAGTTAGAAATTGATTTGCATTTTACACAGTGAAATAAGTATTTGACCCCTTTGCAAAACATGACTTAGTACTTGGTTGAAAAACCCTTGTTGGCAATCACCCGACCATAACACTTTCACCCAGTTCTCCTCTCAATCATTCAGATGTTCATTGGAAAACTTCAGACGGGCCTGGTCATATGCTTTCTTGAGCAGGAAGACCTTGCAGGGAGACCTTGTAAGCGCTGCAGGATTTCAGTCCTTCACTGCGTTTTTTGTTTTCTTGGTGACTATGGTCCCAGCTGCCTTTAGATCATTGACTAGATCCTCTGGTGTAGTTCTGGGCTGATTCATCATCGTTCTCATGATCATTGAAACTCCACTAGGTGAGATCTTGCATGGAGCTCCAGACTGAGGGAGATTATTCTGTGCTTTTTCCATTTGTGAATAATCGCAGCAACTGTTGTAAACTTCACTCACCAAGCTGCTTGGCAATGGTCTTGTAGCCCATTCCAGCCTTGTGTAGGTCTACAATCCTGTCCCTGACATCCTTGGACACCTTTTTAGTCTTGGCCATGGTGGAGAGTTTGGAATCTGATTGATTTGATTGCTTCTGTGGACTTTTAAAAAGGTAACAAACTGATATCAGGAGCATCCCCCTTAAGAGAGTGCTCCTAATCTCAGCTCGTGACCTGTATAAAAGACACCTGGGAGCTAGAAATCTTGCTGATTGATAGGGGATCAAATACTTATTTTACTGAGTAAAATGCAAATCCATGTATAACTTATTTGAAAGGTGTTTTTCTAGATATTGTTTTTTCTCTCACTGTTCCAGTAAACCTACTATTAAAATGATCGACTGATAATTTATTTGTCACCAGGCAAACCTACAAAATCAGCAGGGGATCAAATACATTTTTCCTCCACTGTACATTTTACACTCACTTACCAATTCTACAACTAAAACTTAAGCCCTGTACTTGAAGGTCATGACCAATGATGACAATTGCCTACATATAATATGGCTAAAACTGAAATACATTTATATGTGAACACCGCTCTTGATGGAAAGGTAGCTGATATGTATACACTGTCACAGCCTGTTGGGTAAATGTAGTTGCTTACACAGTAGTTAGTTTAAATGAAAAAAAAGTACATTATGCAGGATGGTAGTTAAAACAAAATCACAGACATTTTGAATATTTTGTTTAAGATACTGTGAATTATTCAATATTGTGTAAAATAATGCTAGATCGAAACGTATACGGTATAGGATATATTAACTATCACAAAAGCAAGCACTTGACTAGACTTATTTTACAATAACTATTTGAATTGAAGTTGCATGTTGGAATTATAAATCAAACACATTCCATTTTACATTACAATAATTACATTAATAACTAATTATTTGTACATATATATTCTATTGTCTCCCTGGCCTAATATTAACTAGACTAATCCATTCATTTCAACTGATTGGGGACTGACTACTCATTGTCAATATTATCAATATTTGTCAATATTTTGAAGTTTATCTAAATATATTTTTGCTTTTCTTCTTGACTTTTGATATCATTGCTTTTAATTTCCCATATTTTTTGTCTCACTCCAGAACTTCAATACACCTCTCCCCAGAAAAAGTAATTAAATACAACTCTTTATTCCATCTTTTCAAGGTAAATAAAATAGTTTAAGACAAGACCTCAATAGGAATTACTAAATAAGATCAATCTAACAAAAAGTAATCAGTACTATAATCTATATTATAATTTTTAAGTATAGGAACCTTTGGTATCCACAAACAGTCTTCCCTCTTAGATTGCCACCATCATATAATCATTATGAAAATGTAATGTGATAAATCAAAAAGAGAAGAGAATCACTCATACTCATATATGCAAAATGCCATGCAATATTACATAAATGCTGGAAACACAATGTGCACATAAATGTAAATATGCAAATATATTTTTTACCTTTAAAATGTATACAGACGTAATAGGCATTTTACCTATTTTCTTTTAAGGGTTCACAATCTAAATGTACTTACTGCAACAGTGACATGACCTTTTTGTCTTGTTTTTCAAGTTTGTCACGTCTTGCTGGTCTTAAATGTTTGTTGTTGTAGATGTATTTTTTTATTTTTTATGCTGAGTTATTTTTGTATTTCTTCTATTGGTCACGTGTTATATTGTCCTAAAACTGGATTATTTAAACAAATATTTGTCATCAAAAGCTCTTACCAACACTTTAAGATCCATATCATTGTGAGTTCCATAACATAAGACACAATTAATGAGACAGACAAAGCAGAAAGAAATGAAAGGAAGGAGTCAAATCCCAATTTGAGATCTACAAATGCTACTTGTAATTCTGAGTTAAATATTTATATCAACACATTAATTAAAGTAGCACAAGTAATGCATTAATATCTCCTGTTTGGATTTGGCCATATATGATTGAATCAAGATTTCAATGTTGACTAATCAACATCCTGCCAACCAGTACATCCTGCCTACCAACATGTCTTGAACAATCATATTATGGACCATAGGTTTATTGTCCCCAGGGGGCGTTCAGAGGGCGACAGGGAGCGCTGAAAGCAATATTTTGAAAGGGGGCGTTGAGGTGCTTTTGGGGGTTGTTTGTTTTCAAGCAAGTTTACACCGAAGATTCACAACAAAACAAGTTAAAAAGTTTCAGCTACTTGCAAAAAACTGTCGCCTGCAACATTAAAACCTGCTAGTTTATACCATTCCGTCAGGACAATACGTTGTATCGTCTTCGTCTCGCAGCTCAGTGCTGCCTTCACAGGAATGAGACGACAGGGTATCGTCTATAAAATTTCACCCACATGGCGTTTACTGTGTAAACTCTGAAAAATGGACACTCTTTCTTGTTATTATTACTTGGAATCTTTTTTCACCATAAAAAGCGTTAATTTCTCTGAGGGATACACATTGAACGCCTTGTCGCAGTGGTTACACATTTACAAGAGCTGTCGGACTTCCCCCGAAAGCAACCTTTGCAACCAGATGCACATTATAACACTATAAAAAAAATTGACATGACTGCAATACAACGTTGCCAAAGCATATAAACACAAACTAGTCTATACAATTAAGCATAAACAATATTTTACAACCAGACACCTGCCATATGACAAGCGGATCACAGCAGCGTTATAAATCGGTCTTGTCATGAAATTGAAAGTCTTCGTTAAATATTAACATCATTCATCTTTAATTAGTCTATGAATAAAAGGAAATGCAAAAGCATGGAACATTCCGCGGGTCCTTAAAAAGTCTTAAATTAATTTATCTATAAAATGTTCTTGAAAAGACTTACAGTGTCTTATTTCCTATTTTTAAAGGTCTCAAAAAAGTTATTTTAGCATTTTAAGGAGGTGACGCAAAAACATGTGAACAGATTTTAGCTCTGAGTGCTCGCACATTTATAATGTTAGAAGTCAACAAGAAACGTGTGACGGTTGGCTGCTTTCCTCCAAAAACCGCTGTTCGTGAGGTAGGTAGCTAACTAATACCAAGCAAAGTGGTTGTGCAACAGCAACTTTGCTTCATGGTTGAAATCTGTTGAAGGGAAAGAACATGAACCCCACTGTGTTTTTTGCAAGAAGTTTTTCAAACTTGGCACAATGGGAATTAAACTTTAGGAATCCCATATAGAAGAGTGAGAAACACCAAAACAACAATAATGCTGTGAAAACCAACAAACGCTTGGTATATATCAATTATTTTTTATCGTATCACAGACGACTGCCCCGCAAAGTACAGCCAGTATCATTATTGTTAGCTGTCGGCTTACTGCTGTAACAACAGTAGGTACTTCAGAATTGTTGTCCTTATGTTTATTTTATTTTGTATGGGGTGCAGGCCCAAAAAATGTTGAGAACCACTGGTCTAGAAGGTTATTGTATGATTCTGAAAAGGATGTGTATTTCCTGGAAATCCAAGAGCTTCCATACATTTTAGTATCCAGAATACTGAAGTAAGGCAAAGAAAATGGCCAATTTTCTTTCTATTGTGTTTGATTATGGTTTATGGACAGTTGTGGTTTTAAATATGTACAATTGTTTATATTCTGATTGACTATCAGTTCCGTTCTCCATTTGTACAGATAGACCTGTTCATAATTGCAATGTTACATATTTGAAGTATAAGAATGTATTAACTTTGTTTCTGTAGAGAATGAAGGCTCATACCATATTGTTGTGCTCAATAGAACACTCTTAAAACAAATGGGCAAATCTTCCAAATGCCTCTATGAGGCCTCTAAAAGATAAATTGTCTATGAGCCCATACAAGCTAGCTAGATTTCACTAGCTACACCTGCAAAGAAATGCTTATTAGGTAAATGGTGAAAATTGAATATGTACATAACTGTATCTGCAAATATGAATCCATATTAAAATCACTCATCAATCATCTATGTATACTTTGTCAGTGAGAAACATTCAAGTTCAGATGCAAGTGTTTAGTTTGATTTTGGGAGCATGCTAAGAGGAGAAATCTTTAATAATCGCAATTGCATTTTCATTACCATTTATTATAATGTGGAATTTGAAATTTTCTTTTATTGAATTTTATTAAAATGAAGACCAACATATGCAACATATGAATAAACATTCAGTGGAATAGTTTTCTTACAATGAATGTATACATTGGACGGTGATAAATGCTTATTTGTGTATCACAGAATCGAACTCTCGGAAAATCTCAAGAACAGTTTCAAGAAAATGTATTGAGTAGTCATTCTGATGGCTTCCATGCCATGGCGCATTGATGTGCAAAAGGTGCCCCAACCAAGCATTGACAACCTTTACAGGTGTTTGCTGATTAGTTTGCTGATTAGATTATTTTGGATTTCCATGGAAGCTGTAATCATCAACATTGAAACAAAAAAGGCTTGAAATGTATTACCTCTATGTGTAATGAATCTAGAATGAGTCGCTTTCGGATTTGAATTACGGGAAAATGGTTTATCTAATCTAATCTTTACCAACATTTCTGTATAGTATTTTAAGGTTCCTTCTTTTTCCATGTTGCTGAACTATCCTGTATCTAAAACATATTTATTTAGTTGTGCAAAAAAGCATTAACAAAACTAAGGCTGCACATGTAAAATGCAGTACAACCATCAGTTTGACAGGTAGGGATTGTAAAAGCACAACTATTTATGATTGTCACACAAGCCTCTAAAGTGCATTTGTTGCATATGTCCCTGAATATTTTTCTGTACCACTTGTAACTTTTATTTAGGACCACCATTGCACCTATACCCTTTTTCTTTATCAGATAGTAGCCTATTCTTGTTGCAAATATTTGCTCAACAGTTTTTTCTGTTTTCGCTCAAAAAGTGAGTGCGAATTGGCTTGTTTCCAGACAAAAATGCTTTTAGAAAAGGCCCCCCTTAAATATTTTCACATTTAATGTATATGTTTTTCTTCAGTTATCTACATACCATAATCTAGAAGTTTGACCGTTTGGCTTCACAAAAACCCTGCCTAGATCAAGCCACCCCTCCAAATTGCATAACCATAAAAACTACCAAGAGCTACATGCTTTAATGGACAAGTCAACTGACGACAGCATCCAAAGCACTCCAGAAATCTGGTCTGTATGGTAGAGTAGCAAAATGAGAGGCAGCATCATGTTCTAGGAATTGTTCTCGTCATCAGTGATTGGTGGTAGACGTCTTTGAAATAAAAGGGAAAATAAATGGAACAATATACAGAAAAGTCCTTGAGGAAAAGGTAATGCCCTCTACAAGAAAGATGAAACTGAAACCGAGTTCACCTTTTAGCTTAAAAACAATCCAAAGCCTTGCGAAAAAGCTATGGAAATACAATGTAAATAGCCATAAACCCATTCAAAAATGTTTGGCATGATTTATAGATTTCTGTCCAACACTGTAAGGAACTTTACAGAAACAATTAGTCATGAAGAGTCAACTATTAGTGATGTGTGTTCAAAGTTAGAAGAGACTACCAAATTCTTAGCTGGCTACACGTGCTGTGGTATGGGAAACCATGGGTTGTTTGCACACCGATAATCCCCATCCATGAAACCTTTTCAAACAGCTTCTCTATTTAACTATTTATACGTTCAGTTATGCTCAAAAGTTTGTATCCCCTGGCCGAAATTGAGAAATGTTGGCATTGATTTTGAAAAAGAAATATTTTTTAGTAAAGGATAATGATCATTTTAAATCATAATGATAACAGAAATCACCCAAATTGCCCTGATCAAAAATGTATATGCCTTTGAATGTTTGGCCTTGTTTCAGACACACAAGGTTAAAATGGCAATTAAAGGTAAATTTCCCACACCTGCAGCATTTTCAATTTCAATTAATGTCTGTACATAAATAGTCAATGAGTTTGTTAGCTCTCACATGGATGCACTGAGCAGGCTAGATACTGAGCCATGGGGAGCAGAAAAGACCTGTCAAAAGACCTGCGTAACAAGGTAATGGAACTTTATAAAAATGGAAAAGTATATAAAAAGATATCCAAAGCCTCGAAAATGCCCGACAGTTCTGTTCAATCACTTATTAAGAAGTGGAAAATTCTGGGATCTCTTGATACCAATTCAAGGTCAGGTAGACCAAGAAAGATTTCAGCCACAACTGCCAGAAGATTTGTTCAGGATACAAAGAAAAACCCACAGGTAACCTGCTCTGGGAAAAGATGGTGAGGTTGTTTCAAGGAGCACAATATGACAATACTAGAACAAAAAAGAGCTGCATTGTCAAGTTGCCAGAAAGAAGCCTTTACTGCGCCAATGCCACAAAAAAGCCTGGTTACAATATGCCCGACAACACCTTGACACACCTCGCAGCTTCTGGCACACTGTCATTTGGATGAGACCAAAATAGAGCTTTATGGTCACAACCATAAGGGTTATGTCTGGAGCGGGTTCAACAAGGCCTATAGTGAAAAGAATACCATCCTTACTGTGAAGCATGGTGGTGGCTCACTGATGTTTTCGGTGTATGTGAGCACTAAAGGGAATCTAGTGAAAATGTATGGCAAGATGAATGCAGCATGTTCAGAAAATACTGGCAGACGATATGCATTCTTCTGCACAAAAGCTGCGCATGGGACGCTCTTGGACTTTCCAGCACGACAATGACCCTAAACACAAGGCCAAGTTGACCCTCCAGTGGTTACAGCAGAAAAAGGTGAAGGTTCTGGAGTGGCCATCACAGTCTCCTGACCTTATTATCATTGAGCCTCTCTGGGGAGACCTCAAATGTGCGGTTCATGGAAAATGACCAAAGACTTTGCTTGAACTGGAGGCATTTCGCCTAAACGAATGAGCAGCTATGACACCTGCAAGAATCTGGGACCTCACAGACAACTATTACAAAAGACAGCATTCGGTCATTGATGTTAAAGGGTGCAATACACCGTATTAAGAACGAATGGTATGCAGACTTTTTAACATTTGAAATTGTATTTGTTTTCTTTGTTGCCATGATTTGTTTTATGATTGTGCCATTCCGTTATGACCTACAGTTGAATATGAATGTTTTTTTGCCTGCTCACTCCTGTTTTCTTTAAAAATGGTACATATATTGCCAGTTCTCCGAGGGTATGCACACTTTTGAGCTCAACTGTACACAACTGCCCATATGTGGAATGATATTGAATGTAAAATGCACTGCTGTGTTCATAGTGAAGATAATTGTGTTTTTTCAAAATAGTTAAATGTAGTCTATCTAAATCCTGCGAAGCAGTGTTGATTGTGGATTGTAAATTATTGTAAATATCTAGCTAGCTAAATATTATGTCTGCCACCTTATGAATATTTGCATATTTTGTCTACAACTGATTTCTGTGGTCTGTAGCATGCAAACAAGAATTGTAGGTCAGTAGATGTAGAAGAATTTTAGCTAGCAAATTCTTTAGGCAATTTAGAAAATTGTGGAAAGAATGGGATATAATCTTTTCCATTAGTATTCATAAACAATACATACAATACCTACATGCAGACAATACAACAATGTACAGGGAATAAAAGTATCCAATATTGCCATAATGAACATTACTACACAGATGTTTTTATTTTTAAAGTGATTTTACATTTAGAAAACAACAAGTGGACACGACATTTGATGGTGCAGCAAGTCAAGAGAGTGAATAGTCTTTTTAGATGATCATCGCTTAAAGCTATTAGAGTCTTGCACCTCACCATTCTCAATATTTGTTAAGACAATAGTCTCCAATTTATATAGACTGCAATACAAAAATATTGCTTTTATGAAATGTTTAATGTTTAATGACAGGAATTTTAGAACATTAGATCATTTAATAATTCTGAAATGTATTTGTAAACAACATGTGAATTGCTAGATGTGTTTACTAGCGTTTCCCTTGAAAGTCCATGTCTCCTCCAGCAAGCGTCCGCGTTTGTATTTGAAATACTGTAGATATGCTGTTCAAGAATTTAATTGCAGCTGTGGATTACGTAATATGACCATTATTATCATACTTTGTGATTTCGATTTTTAGTTGTGTCCTCATTTATTTCTCCCTTCCATTGTGATCAGCTTTTCTCTTATGAATTCCAAGATCTGTAAAGGCCTTCTGAAAATGTTTTGTGAGTTGACATGCTTGTATTGACAAACTGTGTTGTTTTGTCCTAAAACTGTCTAGAAAAAGAGCAAGTAGACCAATGTAATCATCATACATTGCAATTGTAGATCATTGTTTTAACAAAAAAAAAGAAGACAATTCAGTATTAAGGACTATAAAATAAATATCAATGAGTGGCAGGTTATATTACACATTCAGAAACAATGCATTGGAACCTCTTTCCAGTCACAGGTTATGTCATAACACGACCAGTTATTAGCACACACATTTATTAATGCTTACCGTGTTAATGTGCATTTGTAATTCTACAAGGTATCATGCATGTCTCATGAAGATGTTATGACGTTTGTTTTCTGATGTACTGTGCCTGTTATGTTAGTATACAATTTTTGTGTTGTTTTCATTATATTAATATAATGTGTATGTGTGTCCGTCTTGAATGTATTGTGTAATTACTGTCTTACTCATACAAATACACACAGATACACTTTCAGAGTACATTCCTTCTCCACACACTCATACACAACATACAGGTGTCATGTTGGACAAGTATTTTTTGCAAGAAAAGTAAGTAAACTGGTATGTGATATGAAGTGAAGATATGAATGTGTGTAGGTTGATTGGAGAATTGTTATTAGTTGGGAGCTTTGTGTCACTGAATGTGATGCCTGACTGCACATTCTTCATTTATCTTTGGCTGTAGGTGAGGGAACTTTGAAAAACACCACAAATGAACAGGTTAATGCCAAAATAATGGAAACAATGAAAATAGTGCTTTTTTCTGCCAGAAGAGCTTTAATGACTTTGATTCCATAAATGTCTGGAACTCCATTTGTGGGATGTGACACTATTCTTCTGCAAGAAATTACGTAATTTGGGTTAATTCAAAATGCTGGGAAATGCTGTGTCATTCCAGAATCTTACCCAAGTGCTTATTTGTTTTGACATTCCAGGAACTAAGAAATGGCTTATCATAAAATTCTTGTCACTGAAGCTCCAGCCACATGTCCCGAAACAAACCCTCCCTTTTTAAAATCACTCAGATTGCTTTTTACCATTGTAGCTAAAATAATTACCAACCTGACTTGCAGGATTTAAATGACCCTAAGCATAATGGGATATTAATTCCTCACCTTTGTTGAAGCCCCCGCTCTCAATATAGTTTCTGCCCACATTTACTAAAGTGTTTCCTTTATTTTCACATTTACTTGCATGTAAAATATTTGATCTGTACAGAATTGCATTAATAGTTCATGTTCAAAATATGGATATTTTACCCTGACATGAACAGTAAACCTGCAGCTTTCAGGTAAAGCAGATCCCATATCATTCTATATTATCTGTTATGTGAAGTAGACATTTTCTGAATTTATATTCTTTAAGTTATACTTTGTCATTTGTCAATGAGTAACTGTTAAGGGCTGTATGCGCCCTTGTATACTCTGAAATACCTTAGTAAACTGCTGTAGTATTTATTGCACGCTAGTTTCTAATGCTGTAGACTATGGAGTAAACACATTCATTATTTTTCTATTCAATCTAAAACTGTACTACATGAACTAAAGGCTGCTTATTCTTTTCTTTGCAGTGTTAAGTTTCTAGCATTGGCCTTTTCTCTACAAAAGACCTACTGAGTCAGTCGATCAGAAATTAGCGGAGGGAGCCACTTTACCAAGACGTGTGGACACGGGTGGACAGTTGGAAGGTGGATCTTTGGCTTCACAAGAGAGAAACCAGAGGGTAATCGAGATAAACATATGGTCGCATCTTCACGTTGTTACCAAAGCAGCCTCTCGGCAACTCCGGCCACACCTTGGAAGACTGCCCGACAGATCACAATGACGACTGACTGAGCATGGCACTGACACACTCGTTGAGAAAGGACTCCGACAGCAACATTTCAGAAGATGTTGTATTTTGACGCTCAACTAACTCATACAGTGTCCGATAACCAACTTCCGCGCTGATCTACTGAGCAACTTAGCGATTTGAATAATTCATTCACCTGTACATGAGGGAACAGGTATAACATATGTATGTAGCATCTCTCCTAACACTGTAGCATTTGTTAGCTGGGAAAATAGCGTCATAACCTTTCCCACTTAGTTTCAAACAGAGGGATGTGGAAAAAATATGTGCTAAATCTCCTCAGACAAAGGCACATTGTTTCTCTGATATTTCTAAGCACAACTAAACCAGTTACAGGTTAAATTAACGGAGACCTGAATTTGGACGTATTCCAACACGTCTGCTCTGCCACCTTATGAATGACTTCATGACTTGTAGAAGTGTACAAAGATTGTTTGTCAATCAAGCCTTTATGTCTTCCATTCATTTCCTTTTTAATTTGGTAAGACAGTGTCAGGCCCTCCAACATAGTGTAATAAATTCGCCATACAAAACATGTAGCATCAACAGACGACATTACCAAAACGATATACTATCCCCTAAAACGACTGACAACACTTTCTCACGTACTTACAATAATCCATGTGGCATTCCGTACCAAAGGTCCCGTGCATGCGCTTGCTGTATGACCTGCCTATAAAGTAACAACACTATGGGCTTCTATAGGAGGAACATTTTATGTAGAGCAAAGCTTCAAACTGCCCTTAATCCATTCGCTATTGCCTTGCTTTAGTACAAAGGTACAAGTAGGAAAGGTAATTCCTGTACATAATTTAAGTAATTCTGGAAAGTACAAATTTATATTGAATTGAGCTATATTTATTACAATGACATTCCTCTTGAAGAGCCCTTGATGCACATTTGAGTATGACCGACACTGCTAACGCTAACTAAGGCCATACAAACGTCATTCCATTTTTCTACGATTTGTATTCTTGTTTCTTTGTTGAAGGGTTACGGTTAGGACGGTGAAGAGGGGCATCCGTTAGAAATGCGATGACATTTGTATGGCCTAATTGACGTACCTATCGCTCAAATCAATCACGAGTGGAGCACGCTGACTGAGATCTCATTCTGAAACCTGCCAACAGGAATAACACGTTCCTAACTTAACTACAGCAGAAGAGGCCTGCGTTTGAGTGTGTCCAGCGGTGGTAAGAGACCTCTGCTGTGGTACTGGCCAGGAACCAGTCATGCACTTATAATTATCAGTAGTAATAGTAGTATTACCGATGCACATATACTGCCACTGAGGAAAATCTAATCCCAGACACCTATACTGCCCCCATCTTTCATGTTCGCCCTACTGCCAAGCAACGACCAATGTCTGCTTCAGGGTTAAGTCAAGCCTCCTACGAGATAGGGGTGGCCCTTTAGATGAGACAACCGACAAAGCAAAACCAAGGAGAAAAAGTGAGCAAAATGAGCAAATGGGGGGGAGGGGTGGGGTGTACAAAGAGAGCAAATCTATATTTTGATAAACAAATGAACTATCCATGGCTTCAGATGGAGCAGGAGCACTGACAGGGCCAAAACTGCAAGTGGGATAATCTGTTGCAAACGTCTGTTAATATCACAAAGAACTATATCGGAAAACTGATTTGGCGAGAACGGGACGAGTACAACGAGAGGGACATCAATAGGCGACGACGTTGTTTGCGGGTGATTTGATGGTTGGACATTAGCATCCATGTTCCAACATGAAAAGAGACGAGGGGACACGAGGTAGAAAAACACAATGAGACAGCCCGGAATGGGTGGACGCTGTGCTAAACGAATGAATAAGAAAAAATAATGCATTTTTGTATCTTTGTTTACCAGCATGACTACTCTGCATGACTGTCTTTTCTGCAAGCCCTTAGTTGAAGACAAGGGTGCTAGAGATACAAAAAAATAATATATCTAAAATCGATTATAAAAAAAAAATGTCATATGCAATTCATATTTAAAAAAGAAGAAGATTATAACGAAAGAGAAGAGCTATATTTTGTTTTGAACGAGTAAAAAAATGTGAAGATTGAAAAATATATGTTGGCAAAAAACTCACTGAAACATGTTTTGTTAAATGATATCTGTGCTTCTACTGCCCCACATTCTGCACTCAATGAATTCACTTTATTAAGCTGTACTTAAGAGTTTGTTGGTTCTTGTTTTTATTTTATGTACATTCCAGCCTGTTATGATTCTTTTGAATTTGAGCATTTAAGGGGTGTCTAACTCCTGTGGTCATACCCATTTTCATACTTTCAAAAACTGCATTTGCTCCCTCAAATCCTATTTATCAACACTGTTGCAGCAGTTTTGAAAACAATCGCAGTATACACATTTTTCAGTGTTGCTTTTTGGTTTTGGTTATGACATTCAATTTCTCATACATATTGTAGCAGGGCAAATCGATACTGGGTGGGGTACATTTTATACCCATTTGTTTTTGGAGAACTTTGTTACAGGTTATTACTGGAAATGGCTGCTTGGAAATGTCCTGTCTTCTTGCATTTATCTTTGGGGGAGGAGGTTTAAATGAGAGATAGACAGAGATATAGTCCTATCAACTGTAGATCTATGTTAGGGCCTGCTTGACCTTTGAAGTAATTTCCAATTGAGACAATTTATTATTTACACCATGAATACATTCTCTACTTATGTGGAACTTTTTAAAGGTGCATAGCTGAGTAAATGCAACTTTGACGATGTATTTACTTTCAAATATAAATAAAATTGCATGAGTTGAGATCTGCTGTGTTTACGGTAAACCTGGGCCTTGCTTTCCAGAGCCTTTGTAGCATTGAAGTCATTATCATTTTACGTTTCTGAAGTAGCCAAGTCGTTTCCAAGGGCCTTTGTAATTAATGTACGTGGCTCTTAAAAATCATTGCAGTGATCCAGAACACTCATTAGTGTGTCGTTCAATGCTTTCTTGCCCTTTTTTCAAAGATCTTTACTAAACACACAGACGGATCGGGGAATCTGTCTGAATTTCACCTCGACAACTACAGAACCAAGTTTAACAATAACAAGTTGTAATTGTTAGAAACAAGTGAAGGATACAAAAATGCTTTGAGGGTGTTGATCGATAAATATTATATTATATTTTGCCTTTTTCTATTCATATTTTGTATTATGTGTTACACCATTTGCGCAATATGAGCCCAATCTGTGATTTTGTGCATATTGTGTTGCCAGCCTAAGCATGTCATGCCATAGGTAGAAATGTCTCAGCATGAAACTATCCCAAATCAGAATAGTCTAATTATTCTAATTCTAATAGTGTTTGATGGAGAGTAGATTCTGTCAGCATAGACACATGGTCTGAAGGAGGGTTTAGCAACGTTTCTTGTACATGCTTGTTTAGGTAAACAATCTTACTTTGTGTTGTCAATAATAGTACAGATTCACTACGATCATCATAATGCTCGAGAGGAATCAAACCTGGGAAACAAGGCTTTGACCTATGAATTTGAAAGTCGGTAGCTGTGTGCAGGTCCTGAGTCCAGGGTCATACTTAATCAATCCAATGAAGTGCAATATCTGTTCATGAGAGACAAAGGTTGGTAAGAGAGAGATTTGTCACTAGTCAAAGAGAGATTTCAGGTTTGCTTGGAACAAACTGCCATTCCAAAGTCCAGTCTGTTTTAAGAGACTCAGGTGTGTTGTGTGGATGTAGGTGGTTTGCTATTTTTCGTACATAATAAATTATAGTATATAGGTACAATAATGTGAACAGCTCGCAGTGACGTGAAACGCATGCATTATGACTTGACCGCCGATCTCCCGAGGGAACGCGGTCTCGCCATATCCTAAGCTCCTTTGTCGTTTGTTCTGAAACCAGTCCTGATATTATGAACACTGTGCCGTGTTGTGGGGCAGCGACGTCTTCCTTACACACACTTGTAGTGTCCAGCATGGGTGTGTTGAGGTAGCTTGTCCTTGTTGTTAGGTGGTCAGGTCTCGCATTTGTTCATCTTCTATTAAAAGCCATCCAGCTAAAAGTCGTTGCGGTGGGCAGCTCCCAGTAGCATTCGTCGTGTAAAGGCACGCTTCAGACGCGTTATAGCATATTATATCATGGTTCATGAAAAGACCCAGAGCTTCCAAACTGATGTCAATGAAATACTTAAAAATGGAGGGGAAAGAGAGAAAGAACAAGTGGCCATTACTGTGCAGATTGGGTTGATGTAGGATGTGTATTTCACTGGAGTTCCTCACTGTTGAACCGGTTTGGTAAATGTTGGTTTTCTGGACGCTATATTTAATAACAGTGGCTTACTTTGAGGGCCTTGATCCTGGCTGGTCCCGGGTCAGCCCAGGCAGCTGTATACATGACTTCTGTCGTCCCTAGTCATGCGTTTTGAGTGTACTATCGACACTCCACTACTGGTAGACACGATCAAATAAACTACTGAGGCTACGCACTTTTGGTTGGGTGTATGTTGGTTTTTACAGGGTCCACAATGTTGTCCACTTTTCGCAAAATTTGATCCATTATCTCTTTTCTTCCTCAGCAGGTTTTGTTCACTTTCCTTTCAAACTTTGATTTCAGTTTTTTTTTTTTTACGCATTTAGCCACTTAGGCTTAGAGGGTCACAAGGTGAAGAGTTGATAAATATTTCAGAGGTTAACTTCCAGCAACTCTTTTTTTTTTACTTGCCATATGTGGCTAAAACAAGTTGTTTTTCCTTTTCTATTGCACAATACTGCCATTTGATTTAGCCAGGTTAAACAGAATGTGTTAACATTTACATTTTGAGTGTTAGTCTGTTTTGATGTTCCATTTACAAAATGCACTTGTTAAACCCATGCTTAACTCAACATCAACTGTACATGAGTTGGTATACGACACACTTACATTAAGTTCATGTATAAAATGTAGACTTATTCGCTTATGTCATTATGTTATGAAGTCTTCATGTACCTATGCTGACCCTTTTGAATGCTGGATTGTCCAACAAGCTCTCGATATAACTTTAGCCTTTGATGTTTGTCCAACAGGAGATGAACAGGTAAAAGCCAACATCTATAGGTGAAGTGCTAGAGTTGTTTACACTATGGGGTACTCCAGGTCAATTCTATATTATTATCCATGCTGTGCCACAACAGTTGCTAACATTGATGTTGACATACTTAACTGTCACAACTGTACATCATTTGCAAGTTACTTAATCTGCCATTCTAATTTGTAACCTGACTGGCAAACATTACAGTAAAATTCAGCTTTCTCATTCTACCAACTTCACCGTTTGAATTCCTCTGGCTTTTTCTCCAGTTAGCAGAAAATGTTAAAAAAAAGTCTGTAATAGTTTGATGTTAAGGTTAGAAATTGAGTA
This sequence comes from Novumbra hubbsi, assembly GCA_016801125.1. Lineage (NCBI taxonomy): Eukaryota > Metazoa > Chordata > Actinopteri > Esociformes > Umbridae > Novumbra > Novumbra hubbsi. Next base: position 307,007 of record JACXGK010000002.1, read on the forward strand.
AGCAGTGTATTTAGAGGTAAACATCTGATTTAAAAAAAATAGAGAAAATGTAGAAATAGCCTAGCTTGTTAGCTACTGTTAACTGGCTGGCAGTGCAGTCCTTCAAATAGACATTTATCATCATTGCGACGAAAAGGGTTGTCTTTGCTGTTTTTCTTTTTTGTTGAATTGTTAGAAAGGCATGGTATACTATTGTTTAGATGAAATGCAACCACTTGTTGCCATTTCTGCAGGTTTAGCTAGCGAGCTGAATAAAATCCATTGGAATCATCCCTTTTGCTAATAATAATGACATATATTACATGAAACATACAGTTTATGCTAAAATATTTAATCTTCAAATGAATGCTTTTTGAAATATGTATTTTGTTGATTAAGACAACATATTTGTTTCAAAAGGACAGACAAAGCATATCCAAAATTGTCTCAGAATTATGCCCTATAACATGATTAGAGCAGGAATTATAACATTGGATTGCATGGCCTACCCCATGGTCTGTACCCTACTGGAGGCATGGTTGTGTTAAGCTATGTCACTATGTCTGTTTAGAGGGGTTTTCATCCCCTAGACAAATGTTTGATATAGGCCATGATTGTGTGAGCTTTCTGGATTATCTACCAATAATCAGTACATTCTCTGAATTTAGTTTGTTTTAAGATTAAAGCATCACTTGATTTCAGTTTGTTATAATTTTGAATTGAGGTTATGCAATCTACACCATAAATACTACTAGTACTATTCCTGAATCTCATAGGTTCACATTTACTAGGATCTAATGTCAGCACATCAAACAGAAATGTTGTTTAACTTCTTTTAATGAGTATAATATGGGAAAAGCTATCAACTAGCTTATTTTTGGGCTGTAGGAAAATATACACTCCCCGGATTGTATTGAACAACTGACTGACCCTAATGTAGTGGTATTTCCATAATCCATAAGAAAGATGGAAAAGCATATATTTTTCTTTAACGTATACCAACCCTAGGAATAGACACAGACACACCCTTAAAATGTATGCAGTAACACTTTATAATAACACGAACAAGTCATTATTAAAGCTTATGTTACTGACATATTTGAAAATTACACTATTCCTGTAGTATATCAACTGACGACCCAATATGAAATTGCCAAGCTACACCAAGAACTCACAATTATTATATTATACCTTGTTTAAAAGTGACCTCACCCTGTCACAAAAGTATCGCCACCAATCACATACAAAGTGAGACTAAAATATTTGTTTACAAGGTGGGACCTTTCAGCTGTCAAGAGATTTTAGATGGATGATCATGTGAGTGGAGTGCACCTTTAATGCTTATTTTTCAAAGTTATTATAAAGTGTTGCGAGAAAAAGAAAAAAATATAATGTAATTAGACAAATTGTATCAGTAATATTATTACCTGTTTACTTTCCAGAGGTGATGGAAATATAGATTCTTATTAAACATGAATGGACTTACTGTATGTATACCTGGTCGACAGTGTTACAAACACGAACAACCATTTTATACTCATCTCACATTTCAACACTTTATAAATCAGACTTAGGCGTTATTGTTTGCTGCCATGATAAGAGAAAAAGAAGTGGTCAATGGAAGACATGTTTGAGACTAATACTGAATTTTATTTTTTAAATGTTGGAATCACAAAGAATAATCCATCAAGAAACTGTATAAAGTATATTTATTTCAATGGAATGTTCATGATCTATCTTTTTATATTTTGAAGGTAAAAATGAAACATATCAATAAAGTGTCATAATTGAACATCATTTCGACTAATGAGACTTAAAATGTATGAATGTCAATGCGATCTAATGTGAATAGAAATCTCTATAGCCGCTTGAATGAATAAATGATTAAAGTCATGAAATGCCTTTTTAAAGACATTAAGTTGCTTCAAATCATTGAAATGAACTACAAATAAATTACACTTGTAAAATCACTAAAGAACAAAACCTTGTGTCGGGTTTCAAATGAATTATCTTGTGTTATTTTTGTGTAATTACCCTGTCAACGTTATATACATGTTGTATTGATCTTCATAAAACGGACCGATGTCTGAGTCATTTAAACATTTGTTGCCAATTCAATCAGGACTTAGGATGTAAAGAAAATGGAACAGTATGATTGCAACTGTCATTTTAGGCCGTTATATACTCTACATACTGTATATACACAAGACTAAAAACAATGTTGTTGTTTTGTCACATACTTTAAACGTTGAATTACGTAAAATGACTCATTCAACATGAAATCTACCTGTATTTACTGTATGATGTCCAATGGCATCCAGCACGGTGCGGCGCTAAGCCATAGAACTCTATGCACGGCTCTTGTGTTGGCAGACATTTAGTCAAACATGAGGTAGAATTCGCTGAGGCCAATTAAAATACATTTTATTTCCTGGGAGGGAAATTGATCTGTGTTTTGGAACATTCTCATGTCTGCATTACTACGTGTGTTACCATAGAAAGAGCCGCTGAAAGATGAAGGACCAATCAAGGATAAAATATCCAATAGAATGTTTATTTAACAAGAACATCATGATTCGTCTTTTTAACGTGATAAAACATGAAATGTGCATTAGGCGGTATAAATGGAGTGTTTCCCGATTAAATTACGATTGAATAATCTTTTGGGGTTTGCAGGCTGTAGGCATATGTCGCAGAGGCCTTTTTAATTTTTTACTGCAATGTGCCAATACACCACCCCCCTCAGGTGGTGAGATTCAGTCTTGGCAGTGAAGTCGGACTGCTGGGCAACTGAGAGGGACAACATATTGTACAGGGCCAGTATCAAAGCCTAAGAGGAAATGTAACCCCTTTCTCATGACATGAGTTGACCTTCAGACCACATCCCTGGGCCACCCTCCTGGAACCGTTTCTCTCATCTCAGACAGAGGGATTCGTTTGAATCAATGTTTGAGATTTAATATAGATTGAATATTTGCCCAAATGTTTGAAAATATCAACATTTCCAAAAAACAAGGGTTTCCTACACGGTTTTATAAAGAGCTGTTCGAAATAAAATAAAAAAACAATATCTATATTTGATTTGGCCATTTTGGGATATTCTGATTAACTTTAAGGTTTGTGGAGGACCGTTGTGGTGGTGAATCTTTTCTGTAATGTTTAAGCCTATTTTATATTTGAAGTTAATCTCTCTAAAATGTAATGTAGAGTTGCAGACCTGCATGATAGACACCAAGTCAATTAAATAACCGGCTCAATTTGACATGCTTTTATTACATATTCATCACTTAAGACCCTAATAAATACTATATTCAAGCACCATGTGAATATTTGGGCAGAAATGTTTCCCTTACATCTCAATTTCCAAAGTCAGTCATAGCAGTCAAAGATCAATCTATTCAAAAACGACAGCCAGCCACCAGAGTTGTCTGCCTTTAAAAGCAAAGCCCATTTCAGTTTTGGAGGGCGCAGCAATGCATCCCAGTACCAGGACATGGGGCAGAGGGGGTGACATTTGAGAGCGAGGGTGAAGGTTCTTCGTGGCCCCAGGGCAAGAGGGAGGGAACGGACAGGAGGGGCCAGGCCGGGATTGAATTTCAGCAGGACAGCATTCCCGAAAAAATGTCAAGACGGACCCCTCAGGAGAGAAGAGGAAAGAACAGGATTGTGAACATTCAGCTCCAGACAGGTGCAAGTAGTGGTCTGCACTTCAGGGAAGTGATAGTAAACAGTGGACGAGTCCTGGAGGTGGGTCCCTCAAGGTGGGACTGGGAGCTGGGAGTTGGGAGTACTGGAGGTGGGTCCCTCAAGGTGGGACTGGGAGCTGGGAGTTGGGAGTCCTGGAGGTGGGTCCCTCAAGGTGGGACTGGGAGCTGGGAGTTGGGAGTACTGGAGGTGGGTCCCTCAAGGTGGGACTGGGAGCTGGGAGTTGGGAGTCCTGGAGGTGGGTCCCTCAAGGTGGGACTGGGAGCTGGGAGTTGGGAGTCCTGGAGGTGGGTCCCTCAAGGTAGGACTGGGAGCTGGGAGCACGCGTCAGACGGACAGATGGACATGGTGACAGATCGAAAGAGAGACGACCCGAAGAGTCATGGGAGACAAACAATGTGACTTTCCGTCCCGCAATTAGTGTCATCGGCTGTTATTCCTTCAGTGAGTGATTCTACATCTGGCAAAGTCTGTACTAACAAGTGCTCATTAGTCGTTAGATCTCATGTTTGTATTGCCTTTTCTTGTCTTGACCAATTCTTGTTTGGATGTGATATGTTCTATAACCCCTACCTATACTAGGTGGGATATTATTTTCTTATTTTCTAGTGTATTGATATTATGTTTTTACTGTACAGGCCTGTACACACTTGCATGACTTTTTGAGAGATCAATGTTTGACATTACTGGACCCTGTTGTATGTTTACAGATAACTAGTACTATATATCGATGACGCTTCTGTTCCCGCTCTGATTCCAGATCCACATTCTGTCTAAATCCAAGCTGTTCTTACTACACACACAGAGGAGAGAGGGGCCGGAGTGTGGACTAGGCAAGGATGGAAAACAACGCCCCAGAAGGAGGTGGAAGTGGAGGAAGGAGAGGCGTAGAAGAAGGTGAGAAAAACAAGCAGCTAAAGAACCATCTTAACCACGAGGAGAAGGGCGAGAAGGAGAACCTAGAGGGCGAGAAGGAGAAGCGTTGCGAGAGCCATCGGCCCGGTTCGCTGTGGAGGAGCGGCTGGGCGCTGAGGGAACGCATCGCCATCAACGTCTCAGGGATGCGCTACGAGACCCAGCTTCGCACCCTGGCCCAGTTCCCAGACTCCATGTTAGGTGACCCCAAACGCCGGCTCCGCTACTTCGACCCGTTACGCAATGAGCTCTTTCTGGACCGCAACCGGGCCTGCTTCGACGCCATCCTGTACTTCTACCAGTCGGGCGGGCGCCTCCGTCGGCCCGCCAACGTACCCCTGGACGTCTTCCTCGATGAGCTGAACTTCTACGAGCTCGGCGAGGACGTCATGGCGCGCTTCAAAGAGGACGAAGGCTTCCCCAAAGAGGAGGCCCCCGCGCTGCCCGTCAATAAGATCCAGCGGTGCCTGTGGATGCTGTTCGAGCACCCGGAGTCATCGTCGGGCGCGCGCATCATCGCCATCATCAGCGTCATGGTGATCGTGGTGTCCATCCTGATCTTCTGCCTGGAGACGCTGCCTGACTTCAGGAGCGAGAAGGAGCTTCGTGAGGTAGGAAGGAGGGGAGCAGGAGGGCATGGGGGATGGAGGTAGGATGAAGAGGAGGGGAGCATAGTGGATGCCGTTGGGTTTGGTTAGTGGGAGTGGCCTAAATAGGCCAAACTGTCTGGGCCTTCACTTATTTCGTTGTCTTCATCTGCACCGGCTCTGTGTAACTGGATGGAATAATGATGCCAATGAACCAATCGCAATCAGTTGAAATACAAAATTTTATTCTGGCTCCCACTTATCTGCTTTTGAATATTTAATTGCCCCTGAGTCGCAAAGATGGATGGACAAAAGATGGATAAGAGCCATGTGTCATTTTGAAACCTACAAATGTCGGTTAGTTTAAGTCTTTAGCTAACATTTCAAACATATCAATTGGTTGTTTGTAATGTATTCTAGATATGGAACGGTCTAGAATACATTACAGTCATTTGTGACAGGTTTTCTGTGATTGGGTCAACTCATCAGGCGAGTGTACCTTCACATGGTCTGTCTGCGGTGTCTTGAATGGGATGTGTGAAGATACATGTCAGATGGAAACCTGACACCACTACACAGTAGGTGTTTAGGTAAACACACTCCGGAGAGGCATAGTTGACCACTGCTATAAGAAGAATACATATTGACAGGGAGGTCACAAGTGGACGAAAATGACAGGGAGGTGAATCTTGTAGATAAAAAAAAAAGGTTGTCAGTGGGATTATTTTAGCCGGGCTGTTAAATTTGATACACTTGGATGGGAGGGAGCGCTAATGGCTAACCAAAGAGCTAACCGAGAAAAATGGTGGACGTTGTAATGCGAATGAAAGGATAGAAAGCAATGGGCAGACAAAAGGGGGTTGCGACGATGACACGGGAAGAACCGCGGAGGCAAAGCATTGCGCGGTGTGTCGTGTTAACACATTCCTGTAGGAGAGCCGCGGACGGCGGCTGATTCTCGCACGAGGGGCGAATGCCAGGAAACGCTTGTAACAGTGTAACCCGGCCTCCCCAGTGAGCAACGGCAGGTTGCGGGGAGACCATTGGCTATGTGGCTCGAGCCACGGCAGAGGGAGACGGGACAGCGACAGCGGAGACGGATGGGGAGCATGGCCAGTGGCAGTGAACCCTCTCAGGTTTCCCCTCGGAGATCTCTGCCAGCTATTTATAGGGCCAGGACAGCCCTGAGAGCACATCTACACGCAGATCCACGCCTTTATTAATAACTGCGAACTGCTACGGGGGGAAAATCCTGAGTAAGTCCCCTACTAGATTAGCCTACGTTGTTTCTTTTTTCTCTCCAATGACATAGGAGATGCGTTAACACATCATGTGTCCAGTTGTTGGGATGACCTTTTCCTCTCGAGACATTTTTGGAGTTAGACATTAAACACGAGAGGCTGAAAGAAATAGTCAATGTACAGCCTTTGAGTCTGGCTCTCTGACAGGGGAAATAGACAGACAGGTGGACCGGCTGACAGAACGTCACCCAACAGATTGAAACTCAAAGCCACAATCAATGTCAACGAAAACACTTTATCATCCAGCGCCAACCAACAAGCCCACTGGAGACACCCTTTGTGGTACATCCTGTTACTTAACAAGCAGAAACAAACATGTAAACTGTTTATTGCAAATAGACAAGATTGTGTTGAGGTGGGGCATAAAACGCCACTTATCCCAAAAATGTCTGCCTTGATTATTTGAAGGTCGGTCAATCGAAATGAAAGTCAATGTCAAGTCAGCGACTTGTCTGATCAGTAACAAATCGCACAAAAAAATAAGCATTACATAAAATGCAGAGTAACTTCCTGTACCGATTGTGCCCTGCCTAAAATAGACAGTATGGCTGTTTTTTTATGGCTGTTTTTTTGTCTTTTTCCATTTTCTCCTTTTCCTCCCTGGTCTGTCCCTCCCCCTTCTCCAGGAGTACTTCTACAAGTACCATTCCCAAGACAAGAATGTCTCCATTCACATGACTCCCCCTTCCAGTGTCTTCCAGGACCCCTTCTTCCTGGTGGAGACCATGTGTATCTGCTGGTTCTCCTTCGAGCTGCTGATGCGCTTCGCCTGTTCGCCCAGCAAGACGCGCTTCTTCAAGGACGTGATGAACATCATAGACTTCACGGCCATCCTGCCCTTCTTCGTGACGCTGATCACCGAGCTGTCCAGGGACGCTGAGGACGGCCCAGGAGTGTCCCTGGCCATCATCCGAGTGATCCGGTTGGTCAGGGTGTTCAGGATCTTCAAGCTGTCCCGTCACTCCAAGGGCCTGCAGATCCTGGGCCAGACACTCAAGGCTAGCATGCGCGAGCTTGGCCTGCTCATCTTCTTCCTCTTCATCGGCGTCATCCTCTTTGCTAGTGCCATCTTCTTCGCCGAGTCCGACCGTGAGGACACGACATTCGTCAGCATCCCCGACGCGTTCTGGTGGGCAGTGGTCACCATGACCACCGTGGGCTATGGCGACATGTACCCCGGGACGGTCTGGGGGAAGCTGGTCGGCTCGATGTGCGCCATTGCCGGCGTGCTCACCATCTCGCTGCCGGTCCCTGTCATCGTGTCCAACTTCAGCTACTTCTACCACCGAGAGACGGAGTGCGTGGACCAAACCGAGTATGTGCACGTCAAAACCTCTCTTTGGGACGAGGAGGAGAACGAGGATTGGGAGGAAGGGGATGATGAGGAGGATGGAGATTATTATGTCATAGAAGGCACCTGCAACCCACTGAATAGGACTCTGTTGGGGGGTCGGTGCGCTGGGCAGACCAGAGAGTCGAGCGGGGCAAAAATGTATCTCTGGGAACCCTTGGTGACTCAAGTATAAGGTGTGACCCTGTCATTAAAGGAGAATGGAAATATAGATAAAAATGGAATTGATTAGAGGGATTGAAACGGTTAAAGTGCTACATCAAGCTGACAGTGAGTTGTAATGGGAAAGCCGCGTGATGTATAGTGGTAAAACGTGATACCTTTTGGGTGCACGTCACACTTTCCCCAGCAGGAGGAGACATTCAACGACTAAATTGTGTAGGAACACAGCTGCAGTGCTGGAGGGGCTGGGAATTATTTAAACCCATTTTAGCAATGTTTACTCAGTGTCTTCGTTTACAATATCTTTCCCATGCCCACACACTTCTAATTCTGAAAAATTAAAGCATACCGAAGGGGTCACCCTGGTAGTAGTTCTGGGTTGTTTATCCTGTAACCAAGACCAGGCTGTCAGTTAATTTGTGCATTTGAACAAGAACTCCCTTTGTAAATACTGTAACGCGGGTTTGATTTATTTGAGATCCTTGGTCGCTTGCCTGAAAATTAGCAACATGCTGATTATTTTTAATGGCCATGCCTGTTGTTATTTAAGTTATGATTAAATGCGGCATTACCTTCTGTTTTCTATTAAAATCTTAGTTGTCATTTAATGCTATGGTTGTACCGTTCACAAAATGCATTTTAATTCATTCAAATGTATTACGAAAGAGCACTTCTCAACCTAAAACTTAAACAGCACAGGTTTCAAAATGAATGACAGGTTTTAAACATTAACATTCTCAATCTGACTACAACTGCATGGTGCTTATAGTGACGTGTGCCGGCATTTCCTGATGGCAGGAGCTACATAAATTCATCATTGTGTATCCTAGATTTATAGGCACTAGAAGGAGGGTGGAGCTGCTTTATCTTGAGTTAACATGGTGTAAATCACTTGCGAAACCACCGGAGTGGCAGAATGTCTTGCCATCCCAGTTGTCAGGAGTGTCTGCTATAATATATTAATATTTAATTGTATTGAGTGGTATTACATTTTTCTACTTTAGTTGCTAATCTCTATGCGAACCTGTGCCAATATCTTTGAGTCCCCACCTCTCCGTAAAAAGGTTGAGTCGGGGAGTCAGCCTGTGGCTGTGCAGCTCCCCCACCCTTCCAGTGAAAACACCGGGCGGTCCATGATACTCTAACTAAGCAACGGAGCAGTCAGTATCCTACTAGATTAGCCTAGCTGTAATAAATGTAGGTACTGCTGCACATGTTTACTTAATATACGATACAAAATGTTATATATTTTAATTATCATACAGCATTTATTATAGTTAAGATATACGTCTGATATCTTCTAGGCAATGTAATGCAATCGTCAATATTGTGACATGTGGTTATATGTTAATAACAAACATTAAAGGAACATGTATGATATTTATTAGCAAGACATACAGTCTGTTTTCAGTAACTGGATTTGTATAAATAAAGATGACATAACCAACAATAGAATGATATGCCAACCCTTGAATTTGAACTTGCCGCCCATTTGCCACCCCATATATAAATGTCTAGAAACGCCACTGTTGTAAATGGCTATGTTTGTGTAAGTGTTTTTATTAAAATATATATTTTTTAACTTTTCTTAAGATGCTGCCTCATCGATTAATGTTGATGACTAGAAACGCTATATTTGATGAAATTTGCTCTTAATGTATTTATTTGGAGAATTAGTGATATTATACTTATTAATTATACGCATTAATTATGTTTTTTCGTGATATGTTTTGAGGGGGGGGTATGGCCATTTTGTTCAAGGCGAAACTGATTAAGAGATGGTAGATGGTAGTTTTAAACGCAACTTATCTTTTCTATTAAGGCCTTTACATATTTGAACAAAATTCCATGGACAGATATTAATGCAGACATTTAAAAACAATTCTAGATATGATCTAATTGGTCATAAGATGAATGTTTAGAAAATATATAAAAATGGGACTGTAATATGTTAATACAGCCTCTGACTTAGGAGGAAGTGAAAATCTGTAAAAGCCGTTATTGTGATGCTCAGTGACGGAAGGAAACAAAATGCAGGTTTGAAGCTAAAGATAAAGCCATCCAGATGTTAAATTGTACATTTCAGGATAACTCATTGGCTAAATTCTACTGATCACCCAGTTCCAGTTGTTATCACTTGAACAACTGACTTTAAACTGAAATTTAAATGCTGGATGCTTTCAATTGCGGTGTCCTGGCAAAAAAACCGTTAAGCCATCTAAACATCTCTATTGAGAGTTGTCCATTTTCTAACTTTAATTGCATTTACTCTTAGGTCCACTAGAGTGCAGTCCAAAGCAATATTTGAACACTGACTTATTGCGAAAGAACTTGTAATTAAAACCTTTCGCTTAAGTGCTTCACTGCTGTTGGTTCATATGAATGCCACAAATAAGCTTTAATGTAGTCTTACACCATGTTGTAGGGAGCTCTTCAGCAAGTTGGCTACAGCCATCCCAGGTCTTATCTACACAGCAGTAGTACAGTATATAGACGAAAGGTATACAATTTAGTCATGATAATCGGCTAAACTACATGGTACATGAGACCCTTTACACAGCTCAAAAAACGTAATCACAGTATTACACCAGGTTAATGAAACTTCAGGGATGTCAATCTGCCCAGATAGGAAGCTAATTGATTGTTCACCGGTGGCACCTGTTTTGGTACCAATTAATGAGACAACTGGGTCGCTGGAGAGGCAACAACAAGACAACTGTCAAAAAGGGAATTGTTTTGTATGTGATGGCACAAGATAATTGCTCTTGCCTTATCCTTACAGGCTGATTCTTCTCTGGTTTTGCCTGTGTCCGTGTCACTACTGGTAGCATATAAGAAATATATGAAACCCTTTAAAAATGGAGAGAACACAAGGCAAGACCTGCAGCCAATTCAGGAGTCCAGCTCCTCCAGGATGACACTTCCCTATGTGCCGTCTCCAGAATTTTTGCTGTGTCTCCAAGTCTCAAGAGCATTGATGAGATACCAGGAGATGGGCTGTTACACAAGGAAAGCTTCACTGGGCCATAGAAAGGCATCAACCCAGCAGCAGAAGTACTGATTCATTGATTCTGAGTAATCGGTACACTGCCTGGCCCCCCACAAAATTGCACACTAATATTTTGCCTTTAGCTTTGATTATGGTGTGTTTTTTGCCGTGGCATTGTTTTGACAACCTTATGCAATGTCACATCATTCTTGTTGTTGAGTTCTTGTATTGACGCCTGAATAGTTGATCCACTCAGTTAAGTCTTCTCCAGCACATCCCAAGGTTTCAGGTCAGAATCTGTTATGGGTAATTCAGGTGTGATAATAAATGCTCTCTAAAACACTCTGGCACAATTTCAGCCCGATCAATCCTGGCATAGTCGTCCGGGAACATGCCGGTGCCATCAGGGAATAAACATTCCATTGATGGGATAACCTTGACATTCAGTACCTCAAGTAATCATCTGACATTTCATTGCCACATAACGTCGCTGAGCCTAGACCTGACCAACTAAAGCAACCCCAGATTATAACACTGCCTCCAGAGGATTGTGAAGTGGGCCCTGTGCATTATGGGTGCAGTCCTTAATGCCGTTCCCTTCATACCCTCACATGCACATTGCTCTGAAATAGCGTTAATCTGGCCTCATCAGACCACATTACCTTTTTCCATTGAGTCTTGAATCTTTATGCTCCCTAGCAAATTGAAGCTTTTTTTCCCCTGATTAGCCTCCCCAACAAGTGGTTCCCTTGTGGACTCACAGCTGGTTATTCTTGATTATGTAAGTTTTCATTGCAGTGTGCCTATTAGACATAGCAGTGAGTTCTACTGTCTATTTTTTATGATTCAACTTTAACAAGTGTTTAACAAGCCTTAACAAGTGTTGAACAAGTGTTCAACGATCATTCTAGATTTTTTTCCAACCATATTTATCCAGCAAAGTTACTGGTTCACCACAATCCTTCTAGGAATTATAATGCGTTGGACATTTCTTAACTAAATTAGCCCCTTTCTTTGCAGGATCGGGACCAATAATCTCACCCCTGTGAAACACAGTCATATATTTTCCGCAACCACAGGATAAATTTTCCGACATGGTTGTTTAAGAATTGAGAAGCTACTAACTTCATTATTTAGGGTTAAAAGAATTGTGGCCAACTGAAACATATTAATCACTGCACTTCAATTGTAAGATCTTAAGTATTTTCTTATTCCAAACCGTGACCTTTTATGGCCTGGCAGTATACTTACTAGTAGGTGATATTCAACAGACTTAACCTTAAACAATTACTTGTGATACTATTCTTTATTAATGTGTTCCTACTGTGTCCGATGACCAAGTGCTATACAATGTTTATTGGCACAATGTTTTACACCTATGTAAACAGTTTTTGTTTTAATGTTATTTTCATATAATTTGCATTGACAAATTGCAGTGTGGTTCATCCTATGGTGTGACATTATGTCTTTTGGTGTGACATTTAGATTAAAAAAAGTTAGTGATTAATTAAAAATAAAAAGAAGAAGAACATTCGTGAGACACAGACCAAATGAAATATGAGTGTTTGCTGCCAGGGGTTGCTTTGTTGGTTCTAATGTGGGAGATTTGTACCAAGTTAAAGAAAGAAAGTTGAAGAAAGAAGTCATCATTCCGTTTTGCAGTGACATGCCATATTTGGTGGATTCTGCATTATTGGAGCCAATTTCCTCATACGACAGGACAATGGCAGTCCTGTTAATATATTTAATGTCTATAGTGGAGTGGCCAGCAAAGTCATCGTATCTCAACTCCTTTGAGCTGTTGTGGGAGCGACTTGTAGGAGATAGCCAATATACCCTGGCATTGGGCTGTATTAAGGCAGTCCGATTTGTATTTTGCCAAAGAAAAACCCTAAGCCAAAGTGCATTGACAACATCTCTTTATGCCTTGCTTTTTAATATATATTTTTTTAATAGTCCCTATTCTTAACTTTGTTTACTGTGCTTCACAATGTTGGTCAATGTAGTATTTTCACAGAATAACTGCAGAAAGCTTGGTCATAATTCTCTTGTAAATAAAAGGGTAACAACATGACTCAATGTAGTCCTTTATTTATTAGGCAATATGCTCTTGGGCTATATTATTAATGATCCCTTGGAAATAATATCAACAACACATTCTTAAAGATAATTTAGGATTCTTTAGATAGACAAATATAAATAATAATAAATTATAGCTGCATTTAAAAAAAATCATCACAAAAAAAGAGAACTGCTGTATACTCAACATGACACTGAATGTTGGACCATCTGCTTGTCCAACTTGGCCACAAGTACATGTAACTGTGTTTCTATAAAATATGAAAATAAATCACTTTGGCAATTTACATACCAATGCAGTCCAGTCAACCTTAAAATAAATATTTGTCTTCATAATCTGTTAATTGTATTCTTTCATCGACAAACTTCCATTTTTCAAGTTTATGTCTCCGTAGAGAACTGTGGACTATATACTCCAGTCAGAACCATGCCAAGAGGGTCATCAGAACCCATGTTGCGCTGACTCTTTTGTTGGTTTTCAGCTGTATTCTCTGTCAAACTTCCAGATCTGTATCTCAGGGGTAGGAACCTAGTGAATGGTTGTCCATTTGGTTCCGTGGAGACTTTTGAGGAGAGGGACAGAGGAAGTTGATGATGTGATGAGAGGAAACGACTGTATCCGTCAGCTAACAGCAGCTCTTTGAATGTGCAGTCGGCCTCTGCGTAAAGTCTCTGTGGTAATTGATCAAAGACAAAAATGGAAATTACATATATGTATATGCAGTACAAAAACTAAGTTTTGCATCATATAACCCAGCATATTTTAAACAACCAGTAGAACATTTTTCCACTGCTCACCTGCCCCCTCAACTGTCCAGTGCTGTCGATGCAGAGGTAAAGGGATGAGGACAGACCTTTGATGACTGTCAAACCAACTTGAATGGATTTCAACTCCATCACACCTGCCAAAATAAAGTAGACACATTCAATCCATATTTCGTTCAGGAATTTATTATTTACTGTATTTACTGTCTTTGAGAGAAATTCTCACACTCGTTCGCCTTGTCTTTCGGACACTTACTGAGGGGGGTTTGAGCTGAACTCCCTGACACTCTTCCTTCAGGGGTCATCTCCAGAAACAATCCTTTCCTTTCATTGTCTGTGGGAAAACAAATTGCATGTTAATGTGAAAAAGATGATGACAGTGTTTAATATAATATGGCACACAATAAAACACGTAAAAAGCTAAATACCGGTGTAGAGATATCTTTCTCTGACTTGATCATTGTAAGGCAGGACTGGGTTGGAATCGGGGATGTAGAATGATGAAGAGGAAGGTAGGAGGAGGAGAGCAAAGGACAGCAGAGATATGTGTTCACACATGGACATATTTTGAAGGCTAAATCCAGGAGCGAGCAGTAGCAAAATAACAAGTAAATAAATCGGGTTCTTTGTTTTTCCGAAGAAGAAACAAGTGTGAATATAATTAAAAAGATGAATATCTTAAATAAAGCGACTATCAAAATAAATATTAAGGAAATTTGAAAAGCGTTCTGACTTCACACAAAAGCTCTAAAGTGTAGTAGGGAGAGCATCCTTATAAAGGAGTCAGGATAGATGTTGTCAGGGGGAGGCAGCATGGAACTGCATTACAAAGATGAGTCAGGTTGATTCCAGTGAATTTTTACAAACAACTTTTTTAGACCCGATTAACGTCAAAAGACCATGGTGCTCTAGGAATTCACAACAGCCATACAAGTGCTTACTGCTTGATACCGCCTTAAGTGATTAAATCAGTAAATATTTACTTAAGGGAAAGAAAAAAACATGTTCAGGTTTCGTAATGTGGTAGTTATTGTTCAGTTCAATCACAGTGATTTCAATCATGGAAATCTGAGTGATCTGGGAGGAAATACCAAAAAAGTTGAAACCTGAAAAGATTATTAGGCCTACAATGAAAGATTTAATTTTGAAAATGTATTTAGCTGAACAGAAGCTGAAGAAGGTATTTACAGTATGAATGTGTCGGGATGCTTTTGCCTACTTCAGTTTTTCATTATTTGTAATCTGAATGAATCTGAAAATGTTCTGAGACTAATATAATAATGTGTTCAATGGTAATGTTCAACACCTGACAACAGTATAAGTCAATTGAGGGGTTTCCTATCTACCTGTCTATAATCATTATACGGTTACCATCCTTGCTATATGAGCCTTGAGAGACCTGGCTACATGGTCGAACAATCATATAAGTCTTGCTTTTGTGTCTAAGAACAATTGCTCAACATCGTGAAGGTACTGTCTGTACTGTCTGATGAAACGGAGGATGAGTATTTAGGATTGTGTTTATATTGTGTTATGAGTGCAATGATTTAACATCATTACAGAGTTTTATGAGTATGTGAGACATTTTCAAGCGATGAAGAACGTCATCATGTAGTAGTCAGACACTCCTCGTCAGTGCCCTGTACTTTACTGAATATGCAGGCACGCAGCAATCTTGTCGGGTATGATGTTTTTGTTAAAAAATTTGTTCAAGCAAGGTAATCCTTGAACTGCGCCCAATAGTATTTTATTTGATTGACACCTGTCAATATTTGGCATTCATTTTGTCAGGCAAACTTTTTTTTTACGTATTGCTGGAATTGTTCTGAACTAGTTACTAGGGCATTGTCAGCAAAAACACTCATGATGCCCTTTGTGAAATCACATGATGTAAATTTAATTTCATTGTTCAGGTTATAATTTAAATAAATGTTCAAAATGTTCTTATATTTTTTTATTTCTTGTGAATAGTAGACAGACATGAGTGTAGTCTTTATAACAGAATTGTTATAACAGGTTATAACAGGTTATGTATTGGGATTTTAAGTTTTGAAGGGATTTGTATTGGGATTTATAACTAGAATTTGTGACCAGGAGGCACTAATAAGTTTTGCACTGCGTTGGACAAAGGGGTATGGAAACAGGTACCACTATCCTTGTCTCATGTCCTCTTGAAACATCCTCAAATGGATTGACTTCAGGGTGTGACGCATTTAGTACAAATGTATTTTGTTTCTAAATATTTCATTAAAGCCCCAGACATTTGTGTTTTCATGGAATTTTTGTTCTCACTTCTCTCAAGCGACTCCCTCAGGTGGCACAGACTCCGGCAAAGATGACAGAGGTTGCCAGGTGAGTAAAAGTGGCATTGCACGTGTTGACCCTACTGGCTATCTGGTTGGAAAAAGTCTGCATGGAAATAGAAGACTCAATCTTCTACCTGTCTGAATCCTTTGGGATTTGTTGTGATAATACACAATTATATTTCATTAAATTGGTGAAGGGAGAAATGAGTGGTGAAAATCTATTCAGTGTACGTATCTGGAGGATCTCTCTGTCCATGGCCAGGGAATATTAATTTTACTATCAGGTTTACTGCATCCTAATCAATCAATACAGTGGGGCAAAAAAGTATTTAATCAGCCACCAATTGTGCAAGTTCTCCCATTCCTCCATGCAGATCTCCTTTAGAGCAGTGATGATTTGGGGCTGTTGCTGGGCAACACAGACTTTCAACTCCCTCCAAAGATTTTCTATGGGGTTGAGATCTGGAGACTGGCTAGGCAACTCCAGGACCCTGAAATGCTTCTTATGAAGCCACTCCTTCGTTGCCCGGGCGGTGTGTTTGGGATCATTGTCATGCTGAAAGACCCAGCCACGTTTCATCTTCAATGCCCTAGCTGATGGAAGGAGGTTTTCACTCAAAATCTCACAATACATGTCCCCATTAATTCTGTCCTGTACACGGATCAGTCGTCCTGGTCCCTTTGCAGAAAAACAGCCTCAAAGCATGATGTTTCCACCCCCATGCTTCACAGTAGGTATGGTGTTCTTTGGATGCAACTCAGCATTCTTTGTCCTCCAAACACGACAAGTTGAGTTTTTACCAAAAAGTTATATTTTGGTTTCATCTGACCATATAACATTCTCCCAATCTTCTTGTGGATCATCCAAATGCTCTCTAGCGAACTTCAGAGGGGCCTGGACATGTACTGGCTTCAGCATGGGGACAGGTCTGGCACTGCAAGATTTGAGTCCCTGGCGGCGTAGTGTGTTACTGATGGTAGGCTTTGTTACTTTGGTCCCAGCTCTCTGCAGGTCATTCACTAGGTCCCCCCGTGTGGTTCTGGGATTTTTGCTCACCGTTCTTGTGATCATTTTGACCCCACAGGGTGAGATCTTGCGTGGAGCCACAGATCGAGGGAGATTGTCAGTGGTCTTGTATGTCTTCCATTTCCTAATAATTGCTCCCACAGTTGATTTCTTCACACCAAGCTGGGTACCTATTGCAGATTCAGTCTTCCCAGCCTGGTGCAGGTCTACAATTTTGTTTGTGGTGTCCTTTGACAGCTCTTTGGTCTTGGCAATAGTGGAGTTTGGAGTGTGACTGTTTGAGGTTGTGGACAGGTGTCTTTTATACTGATAACAAGTTCAAACAGGAACCATTAATACAGGTAACAAGTGGAGGACAGAGGAGCCTCTAAAGGAGAAATTATAGGTCTGTGAGAGCCAGAAATCTTGCTTGTTTGTAGGTGACCAAATACTTATTTTCCACCATAATTTGCAAATAGATTCATTAAAAATCCTACAATGTAATTTTCTGGATTTTTTTCTCATTTTGTCTGTCATAGTTGAAGTGTACCTTTGATGAAAATTACAGGCCTCTCTCATCTTTTTCAGTGGAAGAACTTGCACAATTGGTGGCTGACTAAATTACATTTTGCCCCACTGTACTTCCTGGTCAATGCTCACATTCAATGTATTAAAATAGGTAGAAATGTGTCACTTACCTCAACATTAAATATATGTAGCCTTTTGAAAATATCCATCCCCCTCTCTAAGCAAATCCACTTACAAATAATGGTTAGGATCACAAACAATAAAACATTCCCCAACTGTGGTTCCTGTTTATTGTGTGGTTGTACTTACTGTATTTTTGTATTGACTTATTGTTTTTATGTATCACTTACACCATATAGGTGTCACCATAGAGGGGTATCCCTTACCACCATAGAGGGGTATCCCTTACCTTGTCCATTATGCTGACTCTTCTTCTGATATTTACATTACAGAGTTATAGTAATTCAGGGGTCATGTTTACAGTAGTTGTGAAGCTCCTTGAAAAAGTCACTAAAGCTAAACTGATTCTGACTACTTGGAGAAAAATAGACAACTAGTCATTCAAGGGTATTTCTTTGTTCCTTAATTCTCAATTGATTTATCTGTGTTCTCCAAATCATGTACAAAAGTAACCTGACATCCCTATTCTGACTGGCCAATAAATGTTTTTACTGTTATCCTCAAGAATGTCTGTATATACCAACCATTGTGTGTATTCTCCACCGAGGCATTGTGGCACCTCGCAACAAGAAATTAGCAGCAGATCCTTTAAGACTTAGAAGTTGCGAGGTGGAGTGCCATGGATTGGTCTTGTTAGTCCAGCACGTCCCACAGATAAGGATGACAAATCATATCCGAAAACCATTTACAACTCTTTGAAAGAAGGTCAAATATCGATATGTCCATATTTCCTAAAAAATAACTAAACTAAATAATTCATGGGGTGTCCAAATTCTTTCACATGACTGTATAAGTGGATAATAATATAAGTTGATGGGTTCCCTGCCTGTGACCATTATACAGTCACCGTCCTTGCTATATGAGCCAAGATAGACCTGGTTACATGGTCTCTCTTGGCTCATATAGCAAGAGAGACCTGGTTACATGGTCACAATCAAATAAACAAGTCTTGCATTTGTGTCTAAGAACAATTGTTCAACATCCTGTACGTATTGTCAATAAAAGTCAGTAAAAAATGGGGGATGGGTATTTAGTATTGTGTTTATATTGTGTTCCGAGTGCATAAGACCCTGGGTTTTAACACTGTATGTGTTTACAGAACCCCAGCTGTGTTGAGACAATGTCAAGAGTTGGAGAAAGTCATCCTGTAGTAGTCAGACACTCTTCGTCACACGCCTTACTGATGAAATGCAGACCAGTGCTCTTGTACTCTACTGAATGTGCAGACACGCAGCAATCTTGGTGGATATGACGCTTTTAGTTGGAAGCCATCCTTCAAGCAAGGTAATCCTTGAACCTTGCCCAATAGTATTTTATTTTTTTGATTTGTGAGATGGAATAAATAATGACCCCCCTGGCAACTGTTTGGCATACTTGGCATTTGTTTTGTCAGGCTAGAAAAAAAAAACTATTACTGGAATCTCAACTAGATCCAAGTGCATTACTATAAGCCTCACTGAAAAAACACTCATGAAGAACTTTGTGAAAATGGTGTAAATAACATTTCATTCATCTTGTTGTAATCTAATTAAATACATATATATTACTCTTCAGATTTATTCCAGAAGATTTATTTTTCTTGTGGGTAATGGCCTGAAATAAGCGAAATCTCCATAAATGAGTCTTTATAACAGGTTGTGAAGGATGTTATATGTGTACTAGTATTTTAAGTATTACCAGAATGTGTCTTTTCATCATATTACACACTATCATGGATGGCAGTATTTATGATCCATGTATTTCAAATACAAAGCAGTATTTTGTAATAGGTATTTAATGAGCTGGATAAAAATTGCGTATTTTGTGCATGTACCCCATTCCTTCTCTCATGTGCTTTAGAGACCTCAAACAAATTGACTTCAGTGTGAAGCACCTAGTATTTCTTTTTTAAATAGTTAAAGCCCCCGATAAAAAAGTTCCAATGTTCAAAACTCCTAAATATATATACAACCACAAATATTTGGATGTTGTGTAAAATGTAAAGATAAATAGAATGCAATGATATGCAAATCATTCAAACCCTATACACAATAGTAAAAGTACCAAGACAACATATCAGATATTGAAACTGAGAAATGTAGTTGTTTCTTGAAGAATGCATGCTCACTTTGAATTCAATGCCAGCAACACATAACAAGACCATTCCAAAGAGAATGAGCCTATAGAATATGAAGATGTGGAGGTGTTCACCAATCTGTGAAGGACTGTGTGGGAAAATAGTGCCACAATTTAAGAAAAAACATTGCAAAAACTTTGCAACGAGTTTGGGGATCTCACCATCTTCGGTAAATAAAATTATTAAAAGATTCAGAGAATCTGAAGAAATCTCAGAATGCAAAAAACACGGCCAAAAACCTGTATCAGATGGCTGTGACATTTTGGTCCTCAGGCGGCACTGCATTAAAAACATGCATGATACTGTAGTGGAAATGACTGCATGGCCTCAAGAACACCCCCAAAAATCACTATGAACGATGCAAGTTAAAACTCCAATGTAAAGGAGAAACCAAAGGTTAACACAATTCAGCTAATTTACAGTTTTGAGCTAAATTATTCTACCCCCATTGCAAATCAGGTTTATTTAAAAATGTTACTTATTTTACAGACTTATCAGCTGTTTGCAATGAACAAATCAAACAAACGCAATTGAAATAGCCCAACACAACGAATGCTTCAAATGGTTTCCCCAAATTCGACTGAAAATGCAACTTATAATAAATGAATTCAGCTCCCTGAATAGAATCTCTCACATGAGCACAAATATGCAAAACAGGTGTTGTCTAATGCACACCGGATGCAACTAATCAAGGGCTTTATAAGTTGTACCAGGTGTGCTTGAGCTAGAACACACAAAATACCTGAACTAGCTAAGTCAAAAGAATGGTCCAAAAAGTTAAGAGAAGAAATCTTCGCCCTTCACAAACAAGGAACAAGATACAGAAAGATAGCAAAGGCACTGAATGTCCCTAAAGACACAGTTGGATCAATAGTTTGCAAGTTAAAAGTGAAAGGAACAGTGGTTACAATACCTGGACGGGGCAGATAAAGGAAGCTATCTGCAGCTGCAACCAGGTGGCTAAGAAGGCAGGTTGTGAAAAACCATTGAGTGACGTAAAGACTTGCAGCAAGACTTAATGTCAAGAGGCACTGAAATTTCAGTGAGCACAGTAAGGCGTATACTAAACGCAGAAGGTAACCATGCCAGAACTTCAAGAGGTACAGCACTACTGACCCAAAATTACAAGACATTTAAATTGCTTTTGTTTGGTTTGTTTATTGAAAACAGTCTGTAAATTAAACCTGGTTTGCAATGGGGGTTGAATAATTCTGCTCACAACTGTAAAATGGAAGTGGCACACTGGCGAATCAACATTTTAAAATGTTTTTGTAGATTATGGACACCGTGTCCT
Organism: Novumbra hubbsi; assembly: GCA_016801125.1. Lineage (NCBI taxonomy): Eukaryota > Metazoa > Chordata > Actinopteri > Esociformes > Umbridae > Novumbra > Novumbra hubbsi. The sequence goes on from JACXGK010000002.1 coordinate 328,270, forward strand.
CCGGACTAAAGAGGAGAGGGACCTTCCGGCTTGTTATCAGCACACATTTCAAAAGCCAGTCTTCGTGATAATATGGGGGTGCATTAATACACATGGCATGGGTGACTCCCTATACGGTGAAGGCACCAATAACGCTGAGCAATATATACAGGTTTTGGAGCAATGCAGCCCTCAATAGGGGCAACCAGTGCCAGTCAGACCTTTTTGGGGCCCCCCCTCCCCTAGTGGTCCAGGCCTCACAAGATGACTGGGCCCTAAGCTGACGCATATGTTGCTTATGCTTTGGGCGGCCCTGGAGGCAACACATGGGTGTTTTTACTTTTAATGCAGGGTGTGTACTTATTTTGTTGGTTCCGTGGAATTGCATTTTGGTTCATTTTAATCGTATACATTATTTCAGTGTTTATTATTTCTTAAATCAATTTACCTTTATAAATGAATGTGGTCAGAAATTGGCTCTGTGTCAAAATATGTAACTAAAACATCCTAGGGAGTGTACTTACTTTTTCACATGACAATATCTCCGCAAAACATATAAAAAAAGCACACAGTTCCAATACATTTTACAGGTATTTTTTTATTACAGCTTTTACAATCATTATCATTATTGTTATCATATTATATTCAATTATCATCACTACTCTTCATTATTGATATTATTTTAAATCATCACACAATTTGTTTTCAAAATTTACACATACAAGTAGCATATCTTAAATGTCCATAGTTTAAAACGTATTTACTTTTCAAACTAAAATTAAATTACAGTTTGTAACTAAGTATGAAATGAACATACAGTTCAATACATCATACACACACACATACACACACACACACACACAATAGTAGTTCATAAAAAAAGGAAAAAAATAAAATACACACATTTTACAAATTTCTTACCCAAGCCATCAGGTCATTAGATTATTGAAATCATTACCTTCACCCTAAAATGTTTTTGTTTTGGCATGCATATTAACACGAACGTTAAACTTTTTTTTGTTGTTGGAACAGGATTTTGTCATAATGCACTTCACTAATTGTCCTTCTCATTGTGCATGTAATGGTGTCGGTTATGGCTTAAGAACATATGATTCCACTTTCTCATACACTTACATACTCTCCCTTCATAACTGTTTGTAACCACTTATTGTACTCAACTATTTTTGTAATCTCCAGTGTTTTTCAACCTCTGGTCTGTGGACTGTCAGTAGTCCCTTGGATGATGCTGACCGGTTTACCAGATAACTTTACCTGATTCAGTCAGTTTTCAAGTGCTAGTTTGAATGTGGAAAGTGGTCCCGTAACAAAATTACCATATTTTGTGGGTCTATAGTTAAGGAAAGACCTTCCTTGATCATGGTAGAAAAAGCTTGAGAAACTAAATCCTATTACCAGTTACTGAGATTTTGACAGGCTAAGTATGTTCTCTTGACCGTCCAATAAAATAAAATTAAAACACAAATCCATTCCCTTTCTGGAGATGAGAATGGAAAAAAATATCTTCCCAACGGAAGAAATGTAATTGTGTCAATATTGCCATTTTACAGTCACAACTGAAGATAAACTTCACAATGGGTGATGGATTCACTCGACAGCATCAAACAGCTTCATGCCACAACTGTGGACTAAAATAAAGAGAGCGAGACAGACAGAAAGACATACAGACAGAGATTCACTCTATTTTAGCCTCTTTTCATTCTCTCACATTGTCCTTGTTTCGTCAAGGATTTCAATAGAGTTATTGTGTTCTACCCTCCATGTTGTAGACGATCTTCATCTTTTTTGTTCTTCAAAAACAGGGTAGATTTTTTGGGGGGACTAAATGAAAGACAGGATTTATAAATAATTTGTCTGAAATTATTGACACTTGTTTGAATTTTACTGAAATGGGTTGGGACGCTTAATCAAATTAGTAAAATGTATATTGATACATTTTGGGTGACATAAAATGACAATCACATTTTTAAAAGTGTAAATATATTTTATTGATCCAAGAAATTAAGTAATTATTCTTTGACAACATTATAACCGTATAAACATTTATAACGTTATTTGGCAATTAAGTATATCTCTCACCTGGTGTGCTTATTTCTAGCAGGAATATGTTCTTACTGACCCTGACTCACTCCTGGGTCCAGAGTTCACTAAAAGAAACAGCATTACAATTTAAAATTACACTCGTTACAAACAATTTCAGTGAACTAGTGTTCAACAATTACTCATAGAGCAGGTATCCAGTGAAACAACAACCTCACCTTCACTCTGGACTTTCCTCAGGGTGACGGAGGGCGTGGAGATGGCGGAGGCACGAAAGTTGGCGGGTAATGTTTCAGAGGAGTCAGAGGTCACACCCCGGAGGTCCTTCTCTCTAAACATCTTCCTCCACGAAGGCGAGCGTGTGAACGTCTTTGTGCCGTCCTGTCAGCAACACAGATGTTTCACCCACAAGCAAATTTGACAATGATATTTCTTACATTTACCCTTTTGGAATGCAATAGAACAACATAAGGAGAATGCATTTGTATGTTCCCGCAGCTAAGGATGGTTGAAATAACATAACAAACTGAAATCTTCATGAGCAATATTCTCAGACAAGCGTTTATCCACCTGCTATTTCATGAAGACTTAATACAATTTTCTTGTATTAGTCATTATATTTAAAGTGTTTGTTTTACCTGAAATCATATTTAAATGAAATTCCCCTTAAAAAAATGCCTTAAGGTCAATAATGTTACATTTCGCTATTATTAGCCATTTACTGTTAGCTGTATACCAGGCTGAAGTTATTATCACCATCCATAATCATGAAATAAAACCACATGCAGCATTACACTCAGAAACGAACTAAAATGTTCTTTTAACAAAAAATGCTGCCAACATTTACCTCAAAAAACCTGTCAATGTTCTGCTTCCAAAACGGATGCTTATCATCCTTAAAATACTCTTCTTATTTCCAACTGCCCTGACATCACCTATGTTTGCCCGTAAGATTTTACCCACCAATGGTATCAATCCACTGCTATTTTCTGCCCCAAGGGGAATAGATCATTCACTTTATTGTACTGCATCTTTTCCTATAAAGGGTATTCCACTTAAAATGAACAAATTTGAAAGATGCTCCAGACTAGGAGAAAAGTAAAAAATTACTTATTAGAAAATATGACACCATGGACCTTCTGACACAAAACCAGGAAGGTGAATTTCAGCCAAGTATAAGTTTAGTACGAAGTATCCCATTTAGGATGAACTTGAGTGACACCACTGAAATTATTTTATATTTTAAAATGTATTTTACCTCATCTGGCCTCCTCTCCGTTCCCAAGGAAATTAGGGAATTATATTCCTTCTCCAGCATCTGCCTCGCCTGGGACAGAGTGTTTAAAGATTATAATTAGGATTATTAATGGCATTTCATGATCAAGATTAACTTGATTCAATTTAATGACAGATGTTGGAAGCAAATCAGATGGGGGGGAATTGTTGGTGAATGAGCGTTGTTCTGTTTCGAAGAGTGATAAGATAGAATGTTCAGTTTGGACTGCTATAGCAGAAAGGGAAGTTACCTGTGTATTCTGATTAGGTATCTGGAGGAGTAGGGCTAGGTCAGTGTAGTCGAACGTGTCATCCAGGGCTAAAAGTGCCCCATGGACCCCACTCTCCGTTAGGTTATCTGCAAACTCCTTAAGCCCAATGGACTGGACCCAACACATCACTCGCTCATTTGACCATACCATCACATCTAGGAAGGGGGGGCAAAACATTTTGCAATTACAATAACATTTCAGTGCAGTAAATAGAAAATAATAGTGCAGAAAATAAGTATATTGTGTATGGGACTTTTATTTGAATAAAGTGATTAGGTTACAATGCATAAGATCTTTAGGATGCCTATGGTTAATAAAAGTGTCAGATGTTTGGTAACTAAGATTTAAGCTGTTGATAAAGAACAGGACATTCTAATGGATAACTGTGTGTGCTTACACTTACATCTAAAGTGATGCTGTCTTTGAAAGAGGTCATTCTCAGGGTATAGTTTTATGGACATGTTTAAGAGACATACATGTAGTGACTACATTATTTTTGAGTGGGCTTCTCAAGAAGGGTTTCATCATAAATGGGTTTCCCAGGCATGGGGGGGGGTTCTTGAGATGCTTCCCCAGGCTGTGAGTCATAAATGAGTCAAAGATGTGTTGGTTTGAACTTTAGCTTATTAATTAGCTTTGAAGTTCCTCTGATGGGGGAGTGTTTCAAGATCGGTGTCTTGTGTGGCTCTGTATAAAACGTTTTAGGGTTTTTAAGTAAGTTAATCCTGAACGCCTAAGAAAATAACAATAACGGCTTTGGTTCTGAGCGATACATCCGTATAATAACCTTGTTGGGTATATGTTTAAAAAGGCTTGCGTGTGTATGTATGTTGCCTAGGGATTCTGGAAATCATTAATTAGGAAAGGGTGTAATGGCAAGGATGGATGGTTGGAGGTGGACCCAGTGTTTTAGGCATACGTTTAAAAAGATGTGTGTGTATGTGTATATTTTTGTTTATTCGTGTCCTTTTTGTTCCTCCTAAAATGCTTTCTATGATATGTGTCTTGTATGGATCTGTAATGGATGTAGGGTTTTCTGAGTGAATAGTAAAAGTGAGTGAATAGTACATGCATAAGAAATAGAACAATAAGGTTTCTTTACCTTTTCAGGTTATGTTTCACAACATATTAGTTCATTAAATTGAACTACTTAATCTACAAATGATATTCTCACCTTGGTTTTGGTGTTGGCTCTCATCCCTCCTCCTTTCAAGTTCCTTTCTGTCGTAGTTTAACCGCTTCAAGCACATAATGCCATAATGAAGACTTACCCTGAGAGAGAACAAGAGGGAGAAGAAGAGAGGGACAGGGAATGAGGGAGAGAGAAACTGTTCATTAACTAAAACTGAGACAAAACAACTTGTGTAGAGAAGATGTAGAGGAATGAAGTTAATAAAAAAAAATGAAAACCCTCAATTCAAATAATACATTAATTAAAAGACACTGGACAGAATGTCCATAGGTAATTTCCTTGTTCCAAAAATCTACACAGTTCACCTATTTCAGTTCAAATTGCATAACAATGTAAGTAATAATTGTGCCATATATACGTATTTCATATTTTTTTGTGATAGTGACACTATCAATAATGGCAACCCTGTCTCACAGGGAACATATAACATAGTATGAGAGACACCTGTGATAATTCATTATTAGTATATCTTATGTTACAATGTACAGTACATTAAAATTAGCTACATTTTATGTTAAAATATTTTTTTTATTACTTTAAATTTGCTTAAACATACAATATGTAAATATTTGTTTTTAAACTATGTTAGGGTACTATGATATGGAATTTGGCTTCAAACCAACTTAGTTTACAAAACTATATGGAATTTGGCTTGTTAATGCAACTTAGTTCACAAAACTAGAACCGCCAAACAAAAGAAATGTTATGTATTACACTTAATAATTCTTAATAAAACTAAATAAAAACTATAGTGTTAACTATTTGACAAATGATTAGTGAAACTAAAAACAAGCAGGCGGCCATGGAGACAACACTTCCGCACTTCCCCAGCTACAGAAGTATCCACCCGGTAAGAACACACAATATCAAGGCAGCAGGCGCAGATGGAACAAAACCAATGAAAACTGCGTTCCTTGCAACCATTTTGGTTTGCCGGTCTTGATCACACAAACCCCAGAAGCTGAGTACTGACCTGGGCCAGTAGCATAAAGAAAACACAAGATCCGTAAGTAATGTGTAAATGTACATTTTAGGGCACAGTGTCCAATACTATCAACAAATGACTTTTCTGTATATTCATCAGTATATTTAATCAAGTTGTCTATTTCGTTATGTAGGCTACTGCATTATTTTAAATTGTTTACATGAAAAGCTTCTTTCTCCCTTGATTTGTGTCAAAGAACATTCTTAGTAACCTCTATATGTATTAAAGGCTGTATTCCTACAAGCCTGTGTTCTTTGAAATAATCGTCTTGTATGTATTCTAATGTAACATAAGACCTTCAATACAAACCAAATTATTATCCTTCTTCCTGCAATTCTTTCTTTTTAGGTTGATAACAACACAGTAGATTAAATGATGCTGTGGCTGGCTGGTGATGCTGCGGAGAAGAATGTCCAAGCTAATTGGGACGATTAGTATGCTAATGATGCTAAACAGCGTTGGCTCTAGCGCAGAGGTTCCCAACCAGGGGTACTATGACCCCTGGGGGTACTTGGCCTCTCCACATGGGGTATGTGTAAACACTCACGACACCATAGGCTTACTAGTGCAATTAAAATGAGGGGTGCTCCCGGGCAGAGCTGAAATCAGTTGATGATGCATTAACTGTAAAAGCTTGGGAACCACTGCTCTACGTCTGGCGGTTTTAGTGTTAATATTTCCAACACCTCTACTTACCTTTGCTGTTAATGATCTCTTATTTTCTTCGATGTTTTCACGTGGCAGACAAAATGAAGGAAGCTGACAACAGATTTATTACAAATATTTGATGAATACCTATGGAAGCTGTCCACCATTTTTAGCTGTCCTCTAAGCTCCTTCTTGGTGAGATGGTCCAGCATGCGGGCGTCCACCAGGGACTCCATGAAGTAGGAGCGGTACTGGGGCAGACCCAGGCTGGGCAGCCACTCGTTCCCCACCCATTCATGGTTCATGTCTCCATAAGCCAGGATCTGCATCAGGGAAGGGAGAGGGAAAGGTGATTTTTTTAAAAAGCTTTGAGAAGTAGTAGGGTGGATTGCAAAAGGGGACACAAAGACAGGGAAACAGATTTGATAATTTTCTCTGTTTTCTTCCAAAATCTCTTCGGAGATACTCAGATCATGACAGCAATATTCACCAAGCACAAGCCCCAACTCACCTGGTCCCAGCTGAACTCCTTCACTTCCTTCAGTGGAGGCAACGGGAATGGAAAGAGAGAGACAAGGATGGAAATGGAGGGAGAGTAGGAAGGAAGGCTTGCCACAATGTTTTTTTTTGGGGGGGGTTCGGTATGGAGTGGAGAACAATTTGGTAGGAAGCGTTATGGAGAGGAGAACATTTAATGAAGGAGGGGCAGAAGGAGCAATAGTTTGTTAGTGAATGACAATTAGTTGGAGAGCACTACATTCAAAGAGAAACCAGGGTAGTTGTGGGGAAAAAGGTGCAGTAATATAGGCCTAATCAGAGACAAAGACAAACAAAAAAAAGAAATCAAAATGGCAGTTCATTTTGCATTGTCTGAAGTTGCTTTTGGATTTTGAACAAGTTTAGACGAGCACCGACAATTCTCATTGGTCGAAAAAACATACTTTGTGGGAGAGCAAATACGAAGAAAGAGGGAGCAGCAAAACAGCTTACTGGTTTTATGGCAGCGGTCAGAGACTCCATTTCAGCATGAGTCATCCATATGTTACTGGTCGACTGTAGTGACGTTGAGGACCATTTGAGATCGGGATGGAGAAAAGAGGACAGCATAACAGTTGGCATGAAATTTCACTCAGTCATCAACACGTCTAGATGTGAGGCCAATACGCCTGTGAACGTGTGCCAACGCGTGTGCCCGTGTAACTTACGGAGCGCGTGCTGGCCGGTGCTGAGGGACTGGTGAGGGACACCATCTCCTGGATGGCCAGGCGTAGTTTGAGGCGGTGCAGGGGGTTACTGATGCCAATCTCCCGCTGGATCTCCGTGTCCGACAGGTTGGCCATGATGGCACCGCTTTTCACGTTGGCACGACACGCCGCCACGTACCAGGCGGGCATGCCCACCCACAGCTAAGAGGAAGTGGAGGGTTGAAGAAGACGACTGCGCATTAAGAGGATTTACCTATTTTCCATGCCAACAGACTGAATAGTTCCAAAAAAATATCCTTATTATTATTACGACTACATTATCTTCCCCAAAAAAAACCTGCACGTTAATAATAACGTCCTCCTAGGCAGTCGACCAATGAGACATTGTACCTCAAGCCATGTGACCACGGTGGGGCCGTCCCATGAGGCAAAGGGAAGACCTTGACGACAGGCCTCTTCTAGCAGGTCATGCTTCTTCTTGCTGCGGCGATCTTTTTCCACCGTGCCAGTTCCCATCTTGGCCAGGCCCAGGGGGTCGGCCGATCCCAGGTCGTCAGAGGGCGTAGAGGCTAACAGTAGAGGGAAAAGGCCTGGTGAGATGGCTGGTGAGGCGGCTTTGACCACCTCTGCCCCCGTAGTTAACTCTCTTTATTGTCTTACCCAGGGAGGCAGACTGACTGCCCGGTCCCCCGATTCTTCCCTTCTCCTTCTTCCCAAACAGGCGGCCAATGGAGGACTTGATGCTCTTCTTCTTGGTGGCTTTGTGGAGAGAGTCCTGACTACTGGTGGTGGCACCATCAGCAGATAGACTGACAAATTAATCACAGGACATCAATGGTGACACCGTACCTGACGGACGTCGAACGAATCGGTCACCTGGTCCAGAATACATCCATTCTATCGGCTAGCTCGGTTTATTCAGCCGTTCGTTTTGACAAGAGCGTCGTATCAATTCCGTTACCTAGTTACCTAGCAAGCCTGACGTTCACGCGACATTGTGCCAGTGATGACTACAGTAGATACCGTACCTGCGGAATTCTCGATGGTCATCCAGCCCCGCCCCAGGGTGTGTGTGAGTCATTCTGTCCAATCGCAGAGCTCGAGGAACTGGAGGAGGGGTGGAGTCAATCAGGGCTAGTGCCCGGCAGTCATCGCCCTCTTTGCTGTTCTGTATTGACAAAGAATCTGTTTAATTGCAGTCATTACAGATTGTTTTAATCAACTTGAATTATTGTTGGATGATGTGTTTATTGAAATTGCTTAGATAGTGTGTAATTTATTTGAAGCCCTATAATTAACCAGAACATATTCATTAGTAATCTATTAACGTTCCATGAAGGAGTCATATGTACAAACCGCATCAATAAAGATGGATTTATTTAATTCACAACACATCTACAGCACATTTATGTTGTATTAAAGCTCATGTTTAGGTATTATAATAGATGCTCAATAGCAATTGATTAGTTGTACTCTAAACCACATAGATTGTTACAGTCATAGTAAACTTGAGCCTTGCAGCAAAAACAATAACACTCAATTCAATTCATGAGAATGAATGAAGACAAAAACAAGACAAGACAAAAACAATCCAACACAGTGTCAGCATAAGGTAGAATCTTTTTTTCTCTTTCCAAAGACTCGGGTGAACTGAAATGTCAGTTTATGGTCTCGGTTGTGGATCGTTTCGCATTTGGCCGTTCCAGTTACAACTATCTATTGTAAAAAATGCACCAGCAGCCAATGTATAAATTACTGTATATATTCCAACTTTTCACCTTACCCTTGTATTTAAACAATTGCAATACCCGCTTAATCTAAATATTACTACTACAGTAATATTAACAAAATATCATGGAACCAATGTCATTGTATTTTATCCTAATGTGATAGGTTTCTCCACTGGCAGTCTGCTTTACAACATATGCAATCTGCTTCTTTGACAAGGTTGTAAGCTATGTGGAGCAGCGTTTATGAGCCCAAAAAGTTGGATCCGTAATAATCCATTTATGATCCGTAATAAACCATCACTGCTGCTAGTTTATTCCCAGATGGGTTTCATAAAACTGTAGGCCACCAAACGCAGCTCAGATTCTTCCTATATCGCTCCAATGTGGCCTATAGGGAAGTACCGTAAAAACAACACAATAGAATACATTTTATTAAGAAAACCTGAAAAACTGCTTTTAACCCCACCTCCCAAAAAACCCCTCCTTGGAGCAACAATGAAAGTTACAAGACCCTCCCCCATTTTTGACCAGCCACCCCCCCCCCCACAACAAATGTACCTGTCCATTAGCTAATACAGAAATACGGGAGATGCTTCCAAAGCATGAGTATCGGCTTAATCAACTGGAACTACCAACCAATCACTTCTAACATCACGTTTCCCTATTCTTCTCAATGCATGAGTTCAGCGACTCGCTAAAAATGAAAGATGAATGCTGTATTAAGTAGTGTAGATCACGTCCATATCATTCCGGACGTGATCACGTCCATATGGCCAATATGGGGTCCTGTGTAACTCAATTAGTATGAATGTGGAGCTTGAAATGCACAGGGAGACAAGTACGAAAAAGTATTAAAATGAACGAGATAACATCTGTAAATTGTTATATGATGGTAGTGTAAAACGTTGTGTGTGCAATAGCCTAGGAATAGGTAATACACAGATTCTAGCCAGTTCAGATTGTAAACTGACATTTTGAAGTCATTTTAACTAGCCTCCTCTGTTGGGTAGCCGCGACTAAAAGACACATGTTCAACTGGCAACCCAGCATTGTACCTGTCTGTCGGACTCTCTAGCTGGAGAATGTGGCAGTCGCGGTGTGGAATGTCCAGAGCTAGGAGGCGAGGGGGAGGCCAGGGTTGAGGAGGTGAGAGAGGGAGTCATGTAGCCCCTTCCCATGCTGTCCCTGCCGCCGCCCAGCGATGTGGGAGGTAGGGGGGAGGAGTCCAGGGCCACGCTGCTCACCCGGCTCTCGATCTCCTCCGCTCTCAGCTCTGTGCTCTCCTTCTCTTCCTGGATGAGCCTGACACGCCGAGAGAGAGAGTGGAGGACAAGAACACAGAAATCAGAGGTGAAAAAACAGGACCATTCCTAAACTGAGGCTAGCCGCGGTAAACATAGTCCCTCAATCAACGTGCAGAAATCCTCTTTCTTAATTAAATCAGAATGAGGCGGGAGTACTTCATCCTGAGTATTAGTCACTTCGAGGTGGATGACAGGCTGCGATGTGGGTTTACTTAGCGGACCACTGGAACAGCCACTGAATGAGTGATAACGCACTTGATCTCCTTGTTGATGGCCTCCAGCTGCTCCTGCAGCATGATTGCCAGGGTCTGCACGTCCGTCTGTCCGCTGGGCGAGAGCAGCTCCGAGCCAAATAGGGTCTCCCTGTCCTCCTCGTCATCCGAGCAGCCTCCCTCGACCCCCCCGTCAAAACCTGGCCCCATCATGGGGCCACTGTCCCACTCCCCGTACTGCAGAGAATGAAAGGTGAGGACACACGCACAGGAGAAAAAGAAAGGCATCATAAGAAATGTAATGTATATTGAATGATATGTATATTGAGGTTGCCTTGGTTACCTTTTCCTGCAGGCGATCCTGCATGACATGGAACGCTGTAAGCTCACTTGGGCCTGTGAGGTTTAAGGGGCCTGTAAGGTGTTATGGTCATTTGAGGTGTTAGGGGGCTGTGAGGTGTTATGGGCATGTGAGGTGTTATGGGCATATGAGGTGTTAGGGACCTGTGATGTTTAGGGGCCTGTAAGGTGTTAGGGGCATGTAAAGTGTTAGGGGCATGTAAAGTGTTAGGGGCCTGTGTGGTGTAAGGGGCCTGTGAGGTGTTATAGGGGACCCACGGACACGACGGCTCCAACACACAACGTCACGCGCTTCACGTGAGCGGGATAGCGTGCATCAGATATGTGCAGCGGGCGTATGTCGTACATACTGAAAAGGCCATGAGATCCTAACCTTGTTGTTGTCACCCCGGGGGGGAGCCCATCGCCCACGGTGTGCCCTCCGAACCACCACACCACTGGAGGAGCTGCCGTAGCCAGCTGGGAGGGAACCACCACCCTGGGGGTACCGGAGCTCCGAGGCACTCCCTGGAAGAGATCTTCGAAAAAGGGTGGAGGGAAGTGAGCTCACGTTGGTCGCCCTACAGAGTTCGGGAGGTTTGGTGAGGTGAGAAAATAACAACGCTTTATTCATTGCAGCTCACTTTTCAGAATGCATTGCCCAAATTTCCTGAATAAAATGAAGAATTAAACAATTTTTTTAAACATTTCAACAAATGTGAGTTCCTGAGGGTTTATTCATAATCACAACCCATGCTTAATTACTTTCACTACTTCATCCAGTCTACAATAGCTTACAGAAAGCTCAGCAGTTTAAACTTGTATTAGCAAATTGCCATCAACAATAATGTGCTTGTCTTAAGGGCATTTGAGAATGTTGTATATGTCCTAAGTTCTTTTTCCTGATTTTTTCCTTGCAAAATAAAATAACAACAATATAAAAATGTTCATTCAGAAGGGGTGGCCTTGTTTATAACATCTTCCTCAGGTAATTGGCGCGTTACTTGCCCCTTAGGAGATAACAAAGATGTTTATTTTATGCTTTTATAAAAATGTATTTATAAATACCCTTGAAGCTCCATTGTGGCTAACCTGGAATAGGAAGAGCCAGGCCTGTCTCGCAGTTGATCCAATTCCAACTGAATTCTCTCCAGCTCGGCTATGAGCTGGTCCTGGGAGAGAAATAGACAAGACAAGGATAGTACCATATTTCAGCAAACAAAATGTCCCCCTTGCTTACATGCATCCATTTCCACTGAAAGAATGACACAAAGTATGTATACAGAAGCAGCAAAGAATAACTAAAGAACTGACAGAAGATCCCAGTAGTTTTTGCCACTGCCCTATCAGTGCAGAGCAGTGTGACTGGTCTCCAGTTCTCGCAGCAAAACAGGTACACCGTCTTGATCATATAGAACGTAAATGTGTATAGAGACTGAAAAGGGCACACTATTCTTCCTAGAATACCTTTTTTTTTTTCAAGTCAAGTCGAAAGTCGAAAGGAACTGCTGAGAAAAAAACTACATACTGTGTTCTCTGAATAGTTTAAAAGCATTATAAAGTAAAACCAAATGTTTTATGTAACTACAGCCTTGAAAGTACAGCAACAATGTGGATAATAAAAAGCTGACCAATTGGATGTGAATCGCGGTACCTTGTTTGCCAGAAGGTCATCTTGGATTTTCTTCATATTTACTAACTCCTCCGACAGTGAATTCTAAAAGGGGAGAGATCACGCCAAGTCTCCTAAGGTTTGCTTTTGATTATGTTGATTAAAAAACACATTGAAAGAAATGTTAGCATATATTGTGGTTAATGCTTAACATTGCTTTACAGTACCTTCTCCTCAAGAGCAGCCATTCTCTCTTTGAGGTGAAGCTGCAGTCTTTCGTTGGACTCAGACAGTAGCTTGTCCACCGTATCCGAGAGACGTTTGTTGTGTTCGTCATTCATCTTCTCTCTCTGTCTAGCCTGAAACCAAGATTAAGCCGTGGGAGTCAAAGTAACGCTATGATGAGAAACATTTGACATTTTCACATAGCAATATGTGTTAATATAGAATTGCGCCGAGTTTACCTTAAATGGCCAGAATGGAGGGTTAAGTATATGTTTAATGCTTGTAACTTATACCAGCATACAGTGGAGCAAAAAAGTATTTAGTCAGCCAGAAATTGTGCAAGTTCTCCCACTGAAAAAGATGAGAGAGGCCTGTAATTGGGGAAATCACATTGTAGGGTTTTTAATGAATTTATTTGCT
>JACXGK010000002.1:349524-378044 GCA_016801125.1 Novumbra hubbsi
GGGGGGGGGGGGGGGGGGGGGGGGGGGGGGGGGGGGGGGGGGGGGGGCGGAACGTGGTGTGAGTGCGTGCTGGGCAGCTGGACGAACAGTAGACGGGCGGACACAACTGCTGCGAGGGCGCTAACAAGTAAAATGGCTGATAAGCATCTTACGCGAGTGTTGTTCCTTTCCGCCTTGAGCTCAGCAATCTCCTCCTCCCTCTCCAGTAGCTGCTCCCGGCAAACGTTCAGCTCCTTAGTCAGCACGGCGAACTCCTGCCGGAACCCCAAGCAACATGACACGCCAATCATGAACAGTGTGGACCGAGTGCAGCGATCAATGTCCGTGCAATATAATACCGTAACCAGCGAGGTGTACAAACCGACTACGAAAACGCACACATGTACACTCACTCAAGTGCACACATGCATACACGCACCTGCTTTCAGTCAACGTAGGCTATGTGCAGATGCTGAAGCAGCAAACGGGCACACTCATCAAGACGCACTGATTCACTGACACGGTCTACTTTGCAGTGACACTATCAGCATCAGCCTCCTCTGTGAACTAGTATTCGAGGATTACAGTGTTTCACAATAACACCGCACTGAAATGCACTGGAGAGACGAGAAAGAGCATTGATCTGTCACTCACGGCGCCAGCAGGAAATGTCCCGTTGACAACATTGCGAGTGAAAGACCTGGCTCTCACAAGGCAATTTAACATGAAACCCCTGTGTGGGTTGAAAATGGTGATCTGTAATATTAGAGGAGATAAAGAACACTCACAAATGTAGCTTTGTTTTGGAGTTACAAGTTCAGGAGACAGCCATTTGACTAGCCGTTTGCTCATGCCCAAAATCACTAGCCAACTTCATTGACAAATGCAGGGAAGAAGCTAGCAAGGGATTTTAGACACTGATAATGTTACCTGGCCTAGTAAGTTGCCAGGCTTAACAAATCAGCATATCAAGCCACTGTAGAGTGGAAAATGGATCTGAGCTTGGCTTATGCTAGAAAGACGTTTTGTTTTTTGCAACTTTCTCACTATCTCTTAACCACAGTGTGCTTCTGTCTGGCAGCGGTTCATAAGGAAACATGCTAGGTAACCCATTGCAGTGAACCACTGTGCTCAAGAATGGGTTTAGAATTTTGGAAGTGCAAATGGCCGCAATTTCCTTGAAGACTCAATCTTGTTGAACCCATCAACAAGTGGCCAGTCAGCAAAGGGCTTAGGGGGCAAGTATTTGGTTTGGGTTTGGTTCTAGACGAATGCAATAGCAAAGTCTTGTGGTGCAATGCAATTCATAGTAACAATTGCATCAATCAACATGTCCAGAGACACACCAATAAACAGAGTTTGAAATGCAAGAGGTAGGTGGAGACAAGAGAAGGAAATTATACAGATGGTGACACAGTAGGACAGTTGGCCCTCGGCCTTCTGGGATTGGTCCTTGTTTGGATAAGGGTCAGAATATTGCTTGGCAACTCTCAACTTTCATGTTTTTCTGTATCTCTTTCCTGGTTGTGATACTGTATAGTCACCAAAAGGCTACTGGCTCCATTCAGTACATCTCTTATTTAAAGATCAGCATAGCATCCTTTGATCTCAAGTTACAACAGGTTTGGTGGGTTTTTCTGTTAGTATACTGTACATTTCACATGTACTGTACAATTAAAGGTTTCTATTTATTTTTTCATTTGATTTTCCAAGAGAATCAGCCACATTTCAACAACGCACTCTGTCCTCACCCTTCCTATGTTGCGTAATATAGCCCTCCTATGTCTGAATATAGCCGTGCCTCATTTTGACAACAGCCAGTTTGTGACGTTCAAAAGATTGACACGCACTTCCTCCAAGAACATGTCACTGCGCCAGCCTGATTCCTATCATCCCACACCCCGAAAGCCTTCAGCGGGTAGTCGGGCGCTGAGGTGAGGCGATCCCCAACTACAAACCCACGAGTGCGCGTGAACCAATAAAAGGTCAGTCCATTCCAACAGCCCTGTCACGTATTCCTCTGGGGACGTGCCCCCTCCTCGCTCCACACCCACACCTCTTGTGTTGATTGTTGGTGATGTCCCTTCACAAACGCATCCCCCTTCATTGCGCACACCTGTTGCTTGTTGTCTCTGTATACGTTGGCCGGTGTGTGTCCTGTTCAGTGTGCGTTGTCGTCACATGTCGCGAATGTCGTTAGACTCCTGATGAGTCAACTTGGTTTTGTTACCACGTTCACGACGTTATCGTGTATCATTGTTTTGTGGTCTGGAAAATAAAAAGACCAATCCTTCACTCCTGCGCTTTGTGCCATCCTTGGGATACACTCGCCACAAGACCAGTCCTCCCCGCCGGGCAGCGATGTGCCAGTGTGGACCCCCAGGCTTGGTCGGTAACGCTTTAATCCTTCACCTCACCATAACCGTAACGTCAGCGAGCGGTTGCACATCAATAGATTGTCATACTATCAACAAGCTTCTACGGATGAACAACTCAATCACACTCCAAAGACTGTCTGCATTTTACAGGGCTAACAAACAAACACCTTTACCTCATCCCAGGATGTAAAATAGCTAAAAGTTTATGCTGACACAAGTAAGGGGAACAAAAGAGAAAAGCAACTGCAAACTCTATTTGGAAGCGCAGAACCAGTGCAGATATTCTAAAGAGGCAGTAGTGGAATGTATTGAAATCCTTCCCCAGACTCTGGTAGAACACAGTGATCTGTCACTGCCTGGATGTACTGTGAACCAACTTTGCTCTGCAACTGAAACACCCACACACACACACACACACACACACACAATGAGTGGGCACAATGCATGAAACCACACACGTGTGCTGTACTGTACCTGTGGCAGGGCGATGGACAGCTGTCTGGAGAGGGAGTCCTTCTCGTGGCCCAGTTCCCTGAGGCGTAGCTGGGCGGTTCCAAGGCTATCCTGGGTCTCCCTGAGGCTCTCCAGCAGCCTCTCCCTCTCCGTCAGCATGTTGACCATGAGGGACTCCAGATTCCCCGTGCTGCCCCCCTCGTCCCCCCCACCCCTGGCTTCGCCCCGGCCACTGTAGCCTCCTCCGCCCGTGGCCCCACCGTGGCCACCGACACCGGCGCCGACCCCGGGGGAGGAAGGGCCGCCGCCGCGGCCGTCCTCTGAAATGGTGGGCATCACCTCACACATCATCATGGGACAGGAGAGCGCGTGGCGGGCAGCAGGGGAATGTCAGGATTTGGCGTGCGGTACAGAATGCCCCGTAAGGGGACAAGGTGGGAGTTTGTGGGATCCGTCGACAGACTGTCTATCTGCTCTCTCACTCGTACAAGACGTTCTGCTTGAGTCTGTTCATCTCTGACTGAAATGACAGTGTAGAAAGTTAGACAATTGCTCTGTATCTTGGTAAATAATTTTTGAAAATGACTTCAACCAGTCATGTTTGATGATATTTTTCACTCTCTCTTCAAAACAAAACTAACAAAAGGGCCTGGGGCACATTTCTTGCTAACTAACCTTTTTACCGCAAAACACCTGGGGTTTGTTTGCCAGGTTGGATCAATGTACTCTTCACTGACCAAAGGGGCCAGAAGGGAGGAAGGGATCAAGGAAGGCCGGTCTCTGACTGGTTGGGTTTTCACAGCACCAGCAGAGATATCTGAAAGAAATACAGACAGTGGAAGCATCACATTAGGTCAACCTCAGTTAACACGCCCCACGCAAGATAGGAAAAGACAAGCTAGAACAGTGCTACTTGCTACAACTACTACTGCTCTCCTACTGCTACCACTTCTGGCAGTACTATCACCTTTAATAATACTATTACAGCTGCACTACTCTGCTGCTACTACTTCTACTACAACTGCAATTATAACTACGGCTGTTAGTAATACTGTTACCGCTATTACTACTGTTAACTACTATTGCTACAGCCAAAAATTCTACTTATTCTGCTAATACTAACTACTACTATTACAACTGCTAATGCTGCTACTACTGCTGCTAATGCTTACTACTATAACTACTGCTAATGTTGTTACTTATGCTACTAATGCTAACTACTACCACTAATATTACTACTGCTAATGCTGTTACTACTGCTGCTAATGCTTACTACAACTACTACTATTACTACTGCTAATGCTGTGACTTATGCTACTAATGCTAACTACTACTATTACTACTGTGAATGCTGATAATTCTGCTGATACTGCTGCAATTGTTATTGTTACTACTGCTACTACTCCTACTACTACTAATTTAAGACAATGGCGAAATTAAAACCTGTAGTGAAACCATTGCATATGGACAAATAATGGAAATGTATCGAAAATGACTTGAAAGAAAATGCAATGAAATGGACATCAGCAGAGGGAATGTTTGCTCATAGGTCAAGTTCAGGTAGTTTAACATGTTTTGCCTCTACAGATCAATGCCTAGTTCTTGACCAAATCTAGGAAATGTGTTGTGATCTCTGTAATGTTTGAGTTAAAACGTGAATACAGACAATTCAAATAAGAGAAAACATTTAGTAAATCCAGTCAATCTAAAAAGTGGCATATAGCCAGCTAACATCCACATGTTAGACATTTGACAGATGCTTTCATCCAGAGTGACTTCATTTTAGTACTACACCCCCATTCATAACCTCAGCAATTCCCAACCATCTGCACATTATCTAAATATCCTAAGTATTAGTTGAAGTAGCTTCCCGTATTGACAGTCAACCCACACAATGTGTTTCTCCTCCTCAGACTAGCCGAGGGGGAAGACCTGGCATATGGATGAGAGGAGGAAGATGAAGGGCGGTGCGCGGTGCTCCCAGGGGTGAAGTCGAGCAGCGAGGGATGGAATATCATTCCAGTAGCCCGACCTGTTGCACCTGCGCAACTGAACGACCGATGGCAGCTAGGAGTCTCAATGAATCATAAGGGTAGGGTACTCCTAAAACATACACCAAATATGCCATCCTGTAGGTGTGTCATATCATAGCAACAGCTTAACTGGATCACTTTCAAAACTTGCCGTTACACAACAGATTTATAGAATCTTTCTGATTAGGTACTTTCAGTGGCTGTGTTTAATTGTTTAATATTGTTTAATGTATTTGGTAATGTGCCATTTTAACCCACTTTGGCAGGAATTGTTGGGCGCACTGCGCCGTTCACTGGCAGTGACTGGAAGTTGATCTGCAAGCATCGCAAAATGCATTTGCCTCTATCATCAAGAGGGACGTTGGTGGGAAGGGAAGGGGCGGACTCATGACCAATTTGCCTGACGGTTTGATCCTTTCCTCATGATCCATTACTCGCTATAGTGGCACACCTAGCTGACTTCCTTAATATGTTCTTCCTTTTAAATTATTAGTTTCCAAATTGGTTGATAAAGAGAAGCAGTGTGAAGGCGGTTATTTAGTATAATTTAACCTTATTCTTTTCTTTCCAAAAGTTTAAAAAGGAACATTTTGAGTGAGCAACAAAAGGGTTTAATTTAAGAGACCCACTTCAAATTGAAACCTTTTGTTCCTCACTCAAGATGTTCCTTTTAAACTTTCTGGGAATGAAAATAAAAAGGTGTAGTGGTCACATACTTTTTCCAGAGCTGTATATATATTTGAATTACATTTTACTAAAGACCTGAATAACTGTTTGAAGTTAAGAACTCATCAAAGTTTGCAAAAATAAAGTGGTTCTCAATTTGGGTTATGAGACATTTTTAATGGGTATCCATTCTACTCCAGGTTGAATTTTAACCTAGTCAGATAGATATGTAAAAATGGTCATGGGCACTAACATGTAATTCATGTTCAGTATTTTCATATGGAGCTAAATCAATTATCAGCGCTGTCTCAACAAGTTAGCTTCCCAACATTCTTTATCAAGGATGCGAGCAAATTAAGATTTTTGACAATACAAATGTAAAAATATAAATATAATATAAATATAAATTCCCCATTTACTTGTTAATATAACATGTTTTTCTTCCAGACAGCATTTCACCAAACAAAGAATAATACAAAACAATATTGGGTCGCATCTTAGACAAACTGGTTCAATTGGATGCAAGGACAAGACCAGTTCAGAAGCAATGTGTTAATGTATTCTCTAGTGATGAAGCAAACCCTAAAGAATAAGAATTGTGGTCACCAAACTGGGTCCTGGAAGGCTACCGAAAGCTTTTCTTTTCTTCCAGCCCCAGCACTAATACACCTGACTCAGCTAATCAAGTTTTGAGCATTTGCTGATTATTTAATTCAACTGTCCAAAAGCTTCCAAACCCTATAAATCAACAGTGTTTTTAACTGGTCAAGAAGATACAGTGTGTAGATTTTTGTGAACCTGTACAACACAGTCTAAAAGCAGGAAGACATACCCAGTTTTAGTACCTCTCCACTACAGCCAGGCCCACAGTGATTTTGTAGTCTTTTTAAGATATACTTTAAAGCACTGTAACAACAATTGGCTGTCTGGATAGACTACAAATCCCAGCATATGCCCCAATACTGTCCAAACCTTTCCTTTCCTGGTATTTACTGAATCACGAATCAAATATGTAACAGGATAAGGTAAAAGCTTTTTGCGTACCTGTCCTGTCACTGTTATAGGGATCAGTGTTCGAGCCACCTTTCAGGTCAAACATTCACTCTACATTTCCATTCTCTCTCTGACAAAAAAGCATAAAACATCCTCAAAAACACATCAAATCAAGGGCTGAAAAGGGGTATGCAGGTGTTGGGCTAGATCAGGCACCCGCCCACCACCCCAACACCAGAAACATCACCCCCATTGAAACAGTGTTGCATTTCAATGCAGGATTTGGGGGCCTGCAAATATGAAGTCTGGCTATTCCTGAACCATGCATTGTGAAATGAAAACTGTAAAACCACAGTGAAAAGTCTGGCAGAAAGTTTTCAGGTGGGTACCTTATCTTTACAGTAATTAACCGTACCAAGAAATAACATGTAATAACTATTAAAAACAGCATAGTTAAATGTTAATTAAACTCTGAATTTGAAGAACCATTTTCTCCCCCAGATTCTCCCTTTCACTGTTGTCATATATAGATTTGAAAAAAAGCAGTATTTGTATTTTGCCAGCTTGTACCAACATCTACAAGGCACAAGGTTGGCATAAGTTTGAAGGAGTCAGAGGCCTGTTTTGTTAGAAATCTCCAGGTTAATCAGATAAAGCAGCAAAGCACACCAAACAGAATAGTCTTCATTTTTTATGGTTGCCATACAAACACAACCACAATCCCCCAAAAACATTCCAATGGGTGACACTGTACATATATTATACAATGGCACAAAAAGCTTTGTCATCTTCTTATCAATTACAACAAACATGAACAATAACAAAATGAACAGGCGCAAAGCATGCTGGTATATCAATAAGAAAAATAAATATTTTTTAATACTGTTTATTTTAGTAAGCAGCTAATCAAAGTCTGTGGAATAACAGATAGTTCTTGTGAAATTTTCAATTTATTTCTCAAGACAAACGTTAAATTAGGATTTGATATCTAATTTAAAACATGAACTGTCACTCTGAAATACAGAAAATGACATTTAAAGTAACATTACATTTTTCCAGTGAGGAGCAGTCTGAGTAGCCACTAACCAGCATACCAATGACCTGCCAGAACTCCTGACCAACTGCAACATACTAGTGTGCACCTGCCTGGGTTGCTACTGCCCCTAAATCAGCCTTTTCCATTTTATCCAGGAGTGCTAAGGAAGACCTCTCTCGTGCCAACTTTTCACCGGTGTGGCCACGTGCCTCCAGCCCAGGGTCTGGAAAGCTGCTAAAGGGCATTTGTTTCAGCCCAGCCCAACACACCTAAAGAAGGGGAACTTAGTTTTGCCCAGTGCACCGACTGCACATGAGACCAGCGAGAGAGAATGCACCGGAGATGTGGATATATACAGTAACACATTCATCAGCAATGTAGAACACTGCCATGAGCTCAAAATCACAAACAGACTGCTGGACCAGTACTAGAGGAGGCCTAGGCTCAAAAGTAATGATATAGCTCGTATTTTCATTATCTATGTACATGACAAACGACATCATAAAGCGAAGTAGGTGGTTGAGTTAGTTATGCAATTTTCAATGGCTAGAATAGGATTAATAAACCAGCAGCTGTTAAGCATAGCCTACTTGGCTAATGAAGCCACTGGGCAACATGTACCCACCTCGCAATCTAACTTGAAATGTGACTAAAAGCAATTATTCACCAACCAAAGGATCTCTGTATGCTCTTCATCACCATAATTGTCATCGTCCTCACCATCTCCATCAACTCCGTAGCTTTCTCATTCCCATCATGGTTGTGGTTGACAGCCCATAGTAGGTTATCTAATGGTTGATCTATAAGGCCAATTAGGAACATGCCCCAATCTTGTACAGTATCAGGTCACTAAAATAGCAGCTGTCTACGAATCGGGGGTTAACGCAAATATAAAACGGTCGACCGAGACGAAGGAAGGAGCAATCATTGGGGCGGGGAGGGGAGTGTGGCTGCGGGCTCTCACTATTGCCGACAATGGAGGAAAGAGGGGGATGATCTGTTCATCGTCAATCATATAAACTCAGAATTTACACACACACACACACACACACAAAATAATGTACGCATTATAGAAATGTAAGGCGGCGGTTTAAACAGTGCCACATTATCCACCATAGCAAACACAAGGAAAGCCTATTTCAAATCATGTCATACCACCGAACGCATCGTTGGAATCAATAACTGATTGTCGGCAGCTGGACTGACAGAATAAAAGGAACGAAAACTAATCAAACATGTATTTAATTGCATCCCGACGGTGTTTAAAAGCTGAAATGACGCGATTTGAGATGACAGCGATTGGCTACCTACATTTCAAAATGTATAGAAAGAAAAAAACGATAAAACACATACAGACCGACATCAACTACATTTGTATAAATGAATAGCCTCGACGCAGAATACTTGTATTTGTCTATACATTTGAGCCTGTATGTTCATAAAAACACCCGCAGTTTGCAGGAAGATAACTCGATGGCAACTCATGGCATCATAGGCTATTAAAGCTTCTTGGCTTGTAGAGAATGCACGTTAAAAAATACTAAACCGGTTCCAAAATGCATGCCACACATTGTATATAGGCTACAATTTATTTCAGAAACAAACCAAGAGAAAACCACTAAATAATAAGAGTTACCGGAATATTCTTGAAAATTCTCGCTTAATAAAGATATCATAGAGTCTACGCGCTGGTTATTATTCATATAGATTTATAACAAACGAATACAGGTTTATAACAAACTATTCAATTCAGGTGATTCATACCCCGCTATATGTAGGCTATGCTACATTTCTCTCTAGGTATCACCTCACCTAACTGTATGCAAACGGGAGCGAGCGCGCGCCCTAAATAAATCGTGTATGTTGCTAACGCACCTGTCAATGCCTGACATACCGAGCATTGCATCGTTTATTTTATTTCTTTCCCTCACTCCAAACCGCTGTATCCCCCTCCCTTCCTGACAACACAATAAACGTTAGGCTACTCATTTTCGGTTACACACAAACACACACCAATTCTGACACACTCATTTGTACTGTTACAATAACGTGCATGTTTTCTCGTTTCATGCCATAAAAATGGTTTCCAAGCGGTGGTGTAAGTTTCATCCTTACCACAGTCATCGTGCGTTTCCCATATTGTCCAAACCTGACGTTAAACATTACTCGGATCCATCTGAGCGGATTTTGTGCCTGTGCCCCTTTCAAAAACCCGGATATATGGTTTCCCCCCGACTCGCTTCTTTCCACATGTAAATGGCATAAGGGAGCGGGGAAGCGACGGCACACCACCTTACCATAGCCTCTCCCTCTGTCGGATTGGAAGGTAATGGGTCTTAAAGAAACATTCTCTCAGCATTCTCCGCATCTCTCTGTGATTTACGCGTGCACACTCGCGCGCGCACACTCGCGCTAGCGGGGCCGCGCGGCTGCAAAGACACACACGCACAAACAAGAAGCCAAACAAACACCTGATTAATTATGAGCTTCCGTAAATGCTTATGAGATGGCGACCTTAACATATTGTTTTTATCATCAAAAGTATCGCACCGTGCATACAGGTCTTATACTATTTCTAATGATCACAGTGTGCATTAGGCTTTACCATGTTTAGCACATCAAGCATGCATGCGCTGTAGCTGACAGGCCTTCTCAGCTGAAAAATCACCTATGTGAGCATCTCTGATTTGGTTGCACAAGCAGGATTAGCCTTTACACTAATATCACGTAGGCTGTACCAGATACCCTATTTTGTAATGGTTGAACTGGAATTAGGCCACTTGACTGAGTAGGCAGGTGTAGTCCAAACATCAGAAGATATATTTATACAAGCAACTTCTTAAGTTTGTAAAATGGCCTATAAAATTAGGAAGTATCTGTCACTGCACCAATCTTTGAATGTGTGACAGAATAAAACAATTCTCAAAGGTTGACTGTGTCTTGCTCCAAAGGGTATTTGCCTAGTACCAGCCATTAAGAATTTGTGTTATATGTTACTCTATCACAATGCAGGAGTATATCCATTTTGAAAGTATAATAAAAATACATTAATTAAGTATGCCAAACTATCCATTCCATACTGAGTATGGTAAGAAATCCAACTGGACAAGGATGCTACTGTGTTCATTAAATTACTGATTTTGAAGTTCCGTTGTCATGATGTGTTATCAATATTAATTACCATTTACCTATCATCTGCATACAGTTGTCTGTATATTTAATTCCACTGCACTGCATTGGGCTATTAAGCTAAAAGGCATTATTTGATTCATTTCATTATATAATTCACACACGCACGCACCCAGACACACACACACATATATCTCAGACATCTCAGCGTATCAGGTAAACAGAAGAGCCAAGCTGAATTCGGCACAGTTTAAACCAAAGGTAGTGGGGCTGTCTTTAAGAGCGCGAGAGCACAGCAAGAGGTGATGTAATGTGTTCTCAGACAATGATGTCATCGACTGAGACACAGCAACGATTTAAAGCGACAAAGGCATTTTTAAAAACCCAGCGCAATTCTGTGTTAGTCCTGGCGAGAGAAGAGTTAAGCAGAGGGTGAAGCAGTCTAGAGGACCAATGTTGAGGGAGAGAAAGCACTATTGATGAAACGAGTGCAAGTCTGCATGCATAAACCCCACGTACAGTATCTGTCATATTTATTCATGGTATACACATAACACATCTCAGTGCAACATATGGTAATGTCAGACACATGTTTATTAATTAGGACATTTGAGATACAAAACACAAGCATGTGTCATGTTATACAGTGAGTATCATATTAAGGTTTATAGGTGAACAATGAACAACCATCCATCTGTGAAATTGTACATTGGTTCAGTATTAAGACATGTTAACAAGTTGGAATGACTGTATAACCTCAGACCTTAAACAATACATTAGATAGTTGCTCTTACAATGGCTTGCATTGTATTCATACTGCATAGGACCGGAATACATACAGTGAATACATAATCTGTGGTGTACTCTTTAAGGTGGATTATTTATCAGATTTTTCGGTCAATCTGCAGATTTTACATAGATCGATGTGTAACGTTATGGAGAATATAACTTAGATTTGCTTCATGTGCTAGGTTCAAACGTTGTTACCCATATGCTTGTTTAACCCAATGCTGCATAAACAAAGCAAATGTAAACAAACACCTACAGTTTCACAATATGACAACTACTATCATTTTTACAGCCATCGCTCTATGAATTATAGTGGAACAGGGGAAGGGAGGTCATTTAGTTGTTATTTCTACTGCTCAATTCCACTGTGAGATATTTTCATATGTACCCATTTGAATTGCTCTCTGAACCACATTATCCTATTCTGAAAAAGGTTCAGTTCCCTGAAACATGTTGTTCCTTTTTAATCAATATACTATTTATCTCTATTAAGTTTGTTCTTGCACCCCAGTCTTCCGCACTCCTCCATTTATTGTTGTTTTACGTCTTCTTTTGTCATCCTCCATGTTTGTAGTTACTCTACAAACTTGTTCGGAGCACTGTAACTCTCCCTCTTCCTATTGAGGCACCTTGATTGTCCTTTCCACCGTCGTGGAGGCCTAACGAATTGGTTTTGGATAGGCTCTCTCTCTTTTGGACAGTTTCATTGGATTCTCCAGCAAAACTGCTGTCTGCTGACTTCGACTCTGCAGTTTTTTCATATTCCACATTCCCATCTACCTTCTTAAACATCCCACATTTTCCTTTTACTGTTTTTGACCTTTCACATGTATCCATGGTCTGCTCTGATTCTGGGTTATTCAACATTCCGAGACACCGCAACTCGGTTGCCTCTAGAATCTCTTCATAAATGCATAGGTCATGTACTGGTTTGGTTAAGGCATCTGATGTTAGATTACCAGATAGTCGTGGGTTCATGTTCATGTGTGTTATGTCTTGAAGCTCAGTTTCTCCACTAATATGACTTATTGGGGATTCTGTAAGGTGGCAACCTTCGATTTCTTGGTCTGTTGGTCTTCGCACACCATAGGTAACTTCATCTGCTGGTATCTTATTGGCTGCCCCCTCAATCTCTTCTCTCTGACTAGATACGGAGTGTCCATCAGTCATTGTAATGTCCGTGTCTGACAGATTGATGTCACTTGTGATTTTATAGAAAAGAGAATGGTTCTCCAACATTTTCTCTAAACTTTCGCTAACAGAAAACGGGGCATCATTTGAAGCAGTTCCTGAATCTTCAGATTGATCATTGCTCATGTTCAAGGTTTCCTCAAAACGCGTCGACTCCAGTCCTTGGTCACTTAAAGGTATGAACGTACGCCTCTGATTGGTTGAGAGGAACCATTCTGCTCTTTGATTGGTGGACAGAAAAATGCTCTCACCATGACTGGTTGAGATTTCCTCTTGGTTCTCTTCCTGTTCTTCCTCCTCGGACCTCATCTTAAACATCTGGCCTTCATTGTTCTGGTATACTGCCATTGAGGAGATGTGCTCGGTGGAAATAGGTGGTTTATTTTCTTTTTTATGTTTCATGATACCCTTTCTTTGACTGTGACCTTCGTGCTGTATTTTATTCTCAATATGACCCTCATGGCCTTTTGTATGAACCGTTTCCTCATCTGCATTAGGAGGTTTCTCTTCGGGGGTTGGAGGTTTAATTGTCTTGTAACAACGTAGAACAGCTCCGTCACTATGACACCAGCCTCCACATACATCCTCATTAGGTCTGAAAACTGAAACATAAACATAATTCAGCAATTTGTGTTATTCTCTGAATGAAGCAACAACTGTATAGCAGGGGTTGGCAACGGGTGGGCTACGTCCCAGTCCTGCCCACACAGGTTTTAACCCCACGAGTGTCAGCAGAAATAAAATAAGCAATTATCTCATTTGTCATCAATGTAATGAATTTATAACTTATAATAATTTAAAAATACATTTTATCACTGATTTGCCTACCCCTGCTACCAAAGTCTTTAATGTACCTTGTGTAATTGTTGAGGACAAAATTATGTTACACTGGTCATTGGAAACCAAAATCACCTAACGATTCAGGGCTGGATTCAAACTCACACCAAACATCAAAGTAAACAATTGAGATCACAAACTGTTCCAACTTGCGTGAAGTTCAATACTGCAACTCATGATGTGACTCAGTAGTATGTAGGGTCCCCATGGGCCTGAATATACTCCCGACAATGTTTGGGCATGCTTTTGATGAGACAACAAATGGTGTCCTGGGGGATCTCCTCCCAGACCTGTATCAGGGCATCAATGAGCTGCTGGACAGTCTGTAGCACTACTTTGCCGCTCCAGACGCACCTAAGCATAACATCCAAGAGGTTCTCAAATGCATTCAGGTCAGAGGAATGTGAGACCTCTGTCATCCAGGAACTGCCTACACACTCTGGCCGCATGAGGCCAGGCATTGTCCTGCACCAGGAGGAGCCCACTGCACCAGCGAACGTTTTGGAGATTGGTCTGAGGATTTCATTCTGGTACCTAACAGCAGTCAGGGTACTGTTCGCTAGCACATGGAGACCTGTGTGACCCTCCAAGGATATGCATCCCCGGACTATCACTGAGCCTCCACCAATCATGCTGGAGGATGTTGCATACAACATAACGTTCACCACGGCAACTCCAGACTCTTTCATGTCTGTCACATGTGCTCAGTGTGAACCTGCTCTCATCTGTTAAGAGAACGGGGTGCCAATGGCAGCATGCCAATCGAGCTGCACCGTGCTGGGCTGTGAGTACTGGTTCCATTAAAGAACGTTGGGCCCTCATACCGCCCTCGTGGAGTCTGTTGCCA
Organism: Novumbra hubbsi; assembly: GCA_016801125.1. Lineage (NCBI taxonomy): Eukaryota > Metazoa > Chordata > Actinopteri > Esociformes > Umbridae > Novumbra > Novumbra hubbsi. The sequence goes on from JACXGK010000002.1 coordinate 363,856, forward strand.
TCAGTTTGGTCAGAAACATGCAGACCTGTAGCCGACTGAAGGCCATGTTGTAGGGCTCTGGCAGTTCTCCTTCTGTTTCCCCTTGCACCAAGGAGCAGATACCGGTCCTGCTGCTAGGTTGATGCCCCATCAATGGCATCAACCATTGATGGGGTTGTCTTGCTTATGCCTGTTCAGTGAACCTGTTGTCACTTTAAATTTGCATCAAAACATTGATACACAATCGCTTATGCTTCTTACGCTTATGCTTCCCAACTAAACAGAAATCCCTGAAGTTTAATTGTCTAGGTGTTATACTGCAATGATTATGTGTTCTCTTAGTATTCTTTCGAGCAGTGTAATCATAAAGCGCAAGGTAGTAAAAAAGAAGAACTCTAAATGTGCTCAAGAAGCGTTCTCACATCAGCCCAGCATTAATGTTCTTACCAAATCATAAAAGTCAAATGAGTACCTGATATTTCCCTGCCCTTTCTGGTGCTCTCATAGGTCTTTGTAGAATGGGTGTTGCGGGACTCCCCTCTCTCCCCTCTCTCCCCTCTCGACAGCAGATGGCCGGACGCCACAGCACTCTCTCTGACTGCACTAAGGGACAGAGGGGAGGGATGCAGAGAGAGTGGGAGAGAAAAAGAGGAAGAGAGAGAGAGGGAGGAGAGGCAGACGGACAGAGAGGGGTGGTGGGAAGAAGGCCCTGAGATTAAAGCTACATTTGTTGACGCATGCAAACGCATAAGAAAAACATGCATCCAAATAGCAGAAACAGTGAAACTGGTAAACACAATCTATAGTGTAAGCGATTTAGGTTATAGGATATCTAATAGTGGCACACAAAGCATTCATGATGCCCAAGCTTTCTAAGTCAGAATAAGTATGACATTTCAATACAATGTAATATGTAAGAACAGACACACAGTGAATCCCACCTCCGGATGACTCTCTCTCTGATCCTCTCAACACGTCTCAGTTTTGCCTCTCTCTGGTCAGGTGTGAGGAAGAGGTCAGGGTCTGGGCCAGGTGCTGAGAGATCAACGCATCCTTCAACCTGTAACAGAAAACAACGCAAGTTATTTTTGGAACATTTATTGATCCATGAGTGTAAATTATGCGTGTGTACCGTGGGTTCCGAAAGTTTTCAGACCCTTCGCATTTTCTTGTGTTGTACACATGTCTCCAGCTTTGTACAATTTGTGCAGTTTCTCCTCCCAAGCACAGTCAGATTGGTTGGTGAGCATCAGTAAACTGATTTTCAGGTCTCAGATATTCACCAAGCTTTGCCCACTCCAGCATTGTCTAGGTTATGTGTCTAAGGGACGTTTTGTATGTGCTCTGGATCAGGGGCTCTTCAAAGAATTTTAGTTTTTCCTGTCCCTAGATCTGTGACTCTATGGAGGTCTCTATAGAGTCCACAAGATTTTGGAGTGCCCTGTGTGATTTTGTGCCCAATTCGGACAAAAGAGCATTGGTGAAGTCACTGATTTTGGAGAAGGCCTGGCTCACAATCACCATTCTTATTCATCCCAAAGATGTTTGAGGTGAGTTATCTGTGCAGGCCACTCAAGTTCCTTCACATCATCGTCATCAAATTATGCCTTTATGGACCCTGCTCTGTGCACAGTAGCACAAAGTTGGAAGAACGCAATTGTTTTTGTCTTTGTTATCTGTAGCATTAAGAGGACCCTTCACAGGAACTAAGGGTCTAGCCCTGAAGCCCCAGACATTATCCCTCCTCCACCAAACCTCATTGTACTATGCCCCATGCCTTCCAGTGGGTAGCTTTCTCCTTACATCCGCCACCCATATTTGTCCATCTGACTGCAAGATAGTGAAGGGTGATTCATTACTCTGGAGAACAAGTTTTTACTGCTCCAGTGGCGGCGTGTTTTACACAACTCTTGGCATTGTGCATGTTGATTTAAGGCTTGCGTACAGCTTCTAGGCCTAGGAAACCATTTTGAGAAGATCCAAACGTACAGTTCAGGTGCAGGTGATCAGGGCAGATCGAGCAGGGCAGAAATTTTCTAAACCGCAAAGGTGAAATCTTCAATAACACCAACAGTACTGCCAATGTTTGTCTATGGTGATTTCATGTCTGTGGGCTGAAACACCTGCTCAAGAACTCATTAATTAGTAGGTGAGTCTAAATACTTTTGACCATATAGTGTATATGGAGCATGTGAAACAGACACATTTGTCATTAGCGTTGACCAAACATGAAACAGCTAATTGGGCTGTTAGTGGCTAATTTGCATGTAAAAAATAAAATAAACATTAATATCATGGTTTATAACTGGGTTAGGGGTTGAGATTAAATTAACTGTTCTGAACCACAAGTCCACATAAATCCTCTCACCTCCTTCTCCTCTCAAAACTTATGTTCTACAGTCAAGATCCTCATTGTCCTCTCTTACCCTGGAATCGCAGGTCACACCTTCGTTTCCCACAACTGTCCGATCACAACCCAGGTGTGGCATCATAGCATCCGCGGACGGCTCTGTGTTGGACTCCTCGCTCCTGTTGTCCTCTCTAGAGACCCTGGTGGTGACATTGTGGCTCTGCTCTGCCCTAGTTGCATTGAGGCCGTGGGTGTTTTGCTCCTCCCTCTCTGAAGCCACACCACGTAGAGCTTTAGCTAACGGTTTGGCCGGTCGCTGCTCCGCCAGGCCTATCTCTGACACCTCTGATTGGGACCAGTTGGAATTTGGATCGGACATGTCAAATAACAGCCTTCTAGGCGGTTTCTGGAATATTTTCTTCCTTGGTTCTGCCAGTCTATGTTTTGCCCCCTGAGGAATCTGCTCAGGCAGTGGGGTGGCCAACTCAGGAGGTGGGTCCTCAACAGAAACGTGTCGGGCAATCAGAGGGGACGGCAATACGGCTGTGACAATTCTCGCCACCCTCAGTGGGAAGGGCGTCTGTAGGGAAGAAATATATAGAATGCCGTAAATGACAAATTTACGCCAACAGGTATGCATATATTTATATAACCTTTCAGCACTAGATCTTTAAGCACATGTATGCACATGTTGAATCATAAAACAAATCCTCATGGAACCCAACCTCTTCTATTGGCTGTGACCTTTGACCCTGCATTTGTATAGGACCGGCCGTGGGTGGGTTCCTCCGACTGGTTAGTCTTTCCTGATGTCTCCTCATCCTCTCCATCTGCTCCACTTCACTCATCCTTCCCTTCTGAGGAAGAGTTCATGCATTAGAAGGAAACGTACGACTCCCATCCACAGAATTAATGGAAGTCAGAGATCGCGTGTGAAAAGAAATGACTGGTAACAGGCATGACTCAAAATGCCAGAGCATGCCTCAGTGCCAATTGAAAAATCTGTGACATTGAGCGCGTGTGAGGGAGAGAGAGGGAAAAGAGGATTGGATGTAACTACAACCACAACTCTAGTGATGCGTGTCTCTGCTTCCTCTGCTGACTGTCAGGAATATTGCAACGTGCCCTAATTAGGTAAAGGTAATGACGTGTTCAACATATATAGCATATAGCATAGAACGTTATTCCTTGGACAATGTTACCTTATTTTTGGCATCTGGCGTGGACCATCTTGAGCTAAACTGAGATTCTGTGGTTGACAGAGATAAATCGAGAGAAGGAAACACCATTTAATAAGACCAAGAAAACCTGCCAGGGACAATGAAGTAAAATGAAGCACTAGGAGAAAGTATGTCCTCAAGACAAAGATCTAACCAACACATCTTGATGGGATTCTGTCTTTCGTCATAGCTAGACCATAGTAGAATTATCGCTATTATGGAAATTTAGGATACATTGGTGGTTAAAGTATTTGGTCGTCATGGACGTTGCCAAAAACTCCCTATCATAGCTACCTGATGTTTCACTCTGTGTCCTGTCACCATGGGGATCAGCTTGGTTGTTTCCTCTTCTGTCTAATGGATCAACAGAACCCGTGCAGATGACCTAAAGAACATACGCGCACAGGGATATATGCATGGATAAAAGAGGGGGACGTGGATTTAGAGTGGAATAATCAGTACGATGGCTTCTTAATTCTGTTTCCTGGTTGTGTGCTTGCACTACAACCACCTATGATCGAAAAACATTACATGGTCTACGCATTAGCTGGAGGGATTTGCTAAATCTACAATGGCGATGAGGTAAAAGGTAATGAATCAGGATGGACCTTCTCAAACCTCACCTCATAGTTTGGATCTATTCTCTCATGCCCCTGGTCTCTACCCTGATTGGTGTCTTGGAGCTCCTGAGGTAAAGGTGGGCGTGCCGGAGGCTCTGACTCCACCCCCTGACAAAACCAATTGAGAGCAGATTGTTTGTTAACAGCCATACAACATCCCGTGTAAATGCATTTGTCCATTTGATACATTCACAGTGTACTCATACCCCACTCTGAATAGTGGGATCCCCAGGAGGCTGGTGTCATTTTGAATAGGTAGGCTAGGCATGGTTTTGATTCCAGTTGCCAACATTAGTCTCTTAAGCAGCCTTCTGAGGTAACATCACACAGCATGTCACCTACAATACTTTGTCCCCAGTGTTTTAGTGTGGTAGTTGTACCATTGGTAGGCCGCACTGTATCCTCTCGGTCGGAGATCCAGGTGTACCCGGGTAAGAGGAAGACTTCTGGAACATTCCTTTAATACACACAAAGGGTTAAGAGAACAAATTGATACAAATTTGGGATCTTGATTTAAGGCAGTTTGCTACAGCCGAAAATGTTGCAGGAAGAAAAAAGTTTCTAGAATATAGTAGATTTGTGGAGCAAAGATGAAACCAGTAACATTTGCTCTTGTTCAAGTTTAAACATTTCTTTCATAAATGCAACCTGTTTAATTGTGCCCGGATTCATTTAAGCGTGTCTCAGTCCATGGATTATCATTTCTTTACACCTATATATTTTTGGGGCTTTTTGCCACAATTATTATTATTATTTTGCGGTCCTCCAAGCAAAATCGTATCTGATTCTAATTGTCATACCATAGAAATACTAGACAAAGGAAGTGTATGTTAATAACAGTTACCTGGTGGCCTCTGCAAGCCAAGCAGAACCCGGAAGTGATCCCGGTTTACCCTGAGTCCAGAGAGGATATCCTCCATCCTCCATAGTTCTCTCTGGGCCTGGGACTGCTCCTGAGAAAGGGCAAGGGTGAGTTGGGTAAAGCCTACGGTTTCTCAGACCCAGAATATGTATCATCTTATAATAAAAAAGGACTTTCAACTGGAGATTTAATTTTAGTTCAGGAACCGACATTATGAGGTTGAAACCATTATGCACCTGGGAAAGATATTATTATTACAGAATGGGTATTCTACTCTGGGCTTTGAAGCCAGTTCCACATTTCATTGCAGCCCCCTAATCAGAACTGACTTGAGACATAAGGTGGGTGCAATTAATTGTAGAACAGAAAACCAACAGGCACCAGACCTCATCGGGTAGTAGTTAAATACCCATGGTTTAGTGTGTTTTCCATTTCCAGAACATACGATGTATTCAAATAAACGCTGTAAAAGTTTAAGTCTCTGTGGAGGAGGATATAAATGATGAGTCTATACCTGAGGCATTCCAAAATTACAGACGTGCTGGAGGTGTGAGCGGAACACAGACAGTTCACTCTCCATCCTTTCATACTGACTCCACACTCTCTCCATTTCCTGTACCAAAGAAGCAAAATATTGTTTAAATCGGGTTTAGGTTCACATTATATTGGCCTTTCGAATATAGATAGAAATGCAATGTACATTAAATCTTATTATTATCAACAATATATCACAACAACAGTTACCATTAGCATTGTTACCGTTTAGAATGTGTCGGGATTTATGACCGAAACCAGTTGGGGCTAATGGCCATATGTTACGCACCAATGAGACATCACACATCCTTGCTCGGATAGTGACCAGTTCTTCCTGGAGCAAAGCCTTCTGGTTGAGTGCTCCTTCCTGTCCTCTGAGTCCTTGGCTCCTCCACTCATCCAGTTGCATCCTGGTCATCTCTAAGGCGTACTGAATGTGGTCCTACGAGAGAAAGGGAAAGCTGGGGACATTGAAAAAAGCTGCACTCTGTGCAGACTGTGAGGTAAAATGATTAGTCTAAGCTAAGAGGTTAATGTCTTGACAATTAGCGCTATACTGGTAATCCATTGACTGTATAAGTAAGTTATGTTATGTTTGTGCAGTGTTCAGGCAAAGTGAATAAGAGGAACCTCGAAGCTGAAGGCACTGACCTTATCCAGTTGTAGCTGGGCTAGTTCCAAAGAGAGAGACTGGAGAAGTTTGTCACACCCACACAGTCTAGTCAGCACAGCCTAGCACAAATACACAGTTAAACAATGACAGAGTCTAAATTATGGAAGAACTTAAAATGAAAACCGGGAAACAACGAGACGGATAGAAGGACGGCGTTCAATGAAAAGTAAACAAATGCAAGGGCTTACATCTGCCTCACACTCGAGAAGTTGGATGGGGGATGGAGTCTCGCCGTCTTTCAGCTCGGCCTTGGCAGGCTGTGAGCAGAGAGTTCATGACAGGTCGTGACGCACTCACTGTTTTTCACACAGATTTTCTGAACGTCCTCCTATGACTCAAACATCTCAAACTGCACATTGCGAATGAGCTCCTTGTGAATGATGCATTTGTGTTGGCATTCCAATTGCTTGAATCAGTGTTTGTTTTTTGTAGAGCCATCGTCTTGTAATACTACACAAAACATCACAGCAGTTTCAAAACAATTTATACATACAGATCTTTATAAGCCTCTGCATTTGATGATTATGAAAGTATTTTTTGCCCTTAAACTTAAGAGTCATTGATACACACACTATAGTGCATAAACAATGATGTTGTATAAGAACTGCCTTTATTCTACAAATCTGCATAGTGTAAAAGTGTTAAAGTGTTTGACCTCAGATAAGTTTAAAGCAATTACTTTCATAATTTTCCAAAAATCCGTTATTTGTCTATACTTCTATTACATCATAACTCTAGCAACATAAAAATAAACAGTGAACAAACAGACAGACAGACATGGTTGTACCACAAGTGGCAGTAGCAGACAGACAGACAGACAGACATGGTTGTACCACAAGTGGCAGACAGACATTGTTGTACCAGAGGTGGCTGTAACAGACAGACAGACATGGTTGTACCACTGGTGGCAGACAGACAGACAGAAATGGTTGTACCACTGGTGGCTGTAGCAGACAGACATGGTTGTACCACTGGTGGCTGTAGCAGACAGACAGACAGACAGACAGACATGGTTGTACCACTGGTGGCTGTAGCAGACAGACAGACATGTGACTGCGATGGTGGTGGTTGTGGGAGTGTGGTGGGTGGTGAGCATGTTGAACTCTTGATGTTGTGGGCAAAGGGGGCAATAAATCTGTTTGTCCCTCTGTAGAGTTGCTCTGGAGAGAGAAACAGGATACAGGTATCTATTATGTAAAGTACTTATATAACTAAATAATAAAAATATTAGCGATACAGTAGTACAGTAACATACAATAAAAACATATATTAACTATATAAACTCCACCAGGTAATGATTTCAATGTATATTTTTATGTTTAAACACACTTTGTGTAACCGCTTTCCATGTACATTCTGGAACAATAATATTATTCTTATTACATAAGGAGATTGTCCTCAGTTTCCAGTTTGTGTATATATTCACACTGCTGTACCTTTCCTAAAGCTCTCCGTCCACTTGGTATATGATGGAGGGAGGAATATACAGGCATAGGCTAGGGGAAAAAAAATATGAAGGTTGAACTAACTGAAGAATGCATAAATCCAACCTTAATCCCATCCTTAATAAACTTCCACTTTATTTTGATGATCTTGTACTCGTTTTTTGTATTTACCTTTTAACAGTGACGCACAATCATTAATCCTCCCATCATGTGCCTCCGCTTAGCATCCGGATATTTATTATCATACATGTGTTGTGTTGCGACAGACATACTCATCGTAATCATACGTGATGACTTCACTGTGTCCTCTTTACCCTGTTGACCGTTTGCCATCTCTCAGATCCCGGGGTGTGGGGGGCGGACTTAAACTCCAGCTTGGGAGACCCAGCGGCGTAACACTGAGGCGTGATGCCTGGATCATACTGGGGTCGGATGTCGACCCGGCCCACCGGTGTGTGGGGTCGTGACACCAATTGACCTCTGGTGGTTGAAGAACCTGTCCTCATAAATTCGGGTGGTGTATCGGGACTCGAATGAAAGGGAAGGGAATCCTCGTCAGTCCGCTCCACCCGTCTGCTCCTAAACTCCTTTGGGCTAGGGGTTTTGGGCGACGGGCTGAATGGACGAGAAAGAACATAGTACAGAACGCCAGCGTCAACACCCACAGCGAACTAAACGTGTTTGACCGACAGAACCCAGATGTGTAAACAAGAAGCGGGGTCTGTGGGTTCTACCTCTGTCGCATGCTCCGCCTTCCTCTAGGTTCGGAATGGGGTGTCCCTGTTCTCCCCCTGGTGACCTGACTTGGTTCCCTTTGCGTTCGGACGCCGTGCTCTGCATTTTCGGAGAGACCATCTTGGAGAGAGGGGGATTGATGGAGATCCACTGACTCACTGCTGCCACCTATCTGCGTGAAGTCCTGATAACTCGAGCAACGTCTGAGAGCACATGGAAGGATATTATACACAAAACACACGAAAACATGACGGCATCCTGACCAGACTATACACTCTTTTTAATAAAATCCAGTAGAAAATATGAGAGCAACATAACTGGACTATACACTTTTCCTAATAAAATCCAGTAGAAAAGATGACAGCAACATGACTGGACTATAAACACTTTCTAATAAAATCCAGTTAGGATTTAATAGTAATCTAATAGTAATGCAGTTAGGTGTTCTAGAAGGTTCTAATGAGCCTTGTATGATGATGATTTTTTTTATTATTGCCATTATATACCTGTTGACGGAGCTGTCTGCATCCATACAAGCCGACTGACTGAGTGCCCTGACCCAGCCCAGCATGTCCTCCTGAGTGTCGGCACTGAAGAAGTAGGAGCGCATTCCCTGATGCACCACCTGACATCATAATGACACGTTATTCTGCAGGGTGATGTCAAGTTTACGCACGTGTACAGAGAATTCAAACTGGTGTATTAGGTCACTTACTTTAAACGTGTTTTTTTTGTTTTTGCATTCTCGCGGTGTGCAGAAGAGAATGCTGTAGCTAGGTAGCGGTATGCTCCCTAGAACAGACTCCTCTCTACTGTCTGAAGCAGAACGAGTAGAGAGAAAAAGACTCAGGCTCAACTATTTAAATAGGGTACACATGCTGCAAAACTAGAAAGTATTGTTGACTTACCTTTGTAATAATACAGACAGTAGTTAGAAAGGACAAACCATCTTCTTTTCCACAGTTTCAGCCCAGAGCTGTCCTGCATGCGAAACAATTGTTGATAAGCAGTTATAAGGAAAGCCTCAGAGTCTGGTTCAGACGTTTTCCTAGCCACTGTGCATCAGCCCAGTTATTGCTTGCTTTTTGGTCTTTGAGCCTGTAAAATACCTTTATGAAATACATCGGTTTGATGGATTGATTGCAAGCATAGCCATTCCAATTAACTCATCAAAACAATTTATGGAACTGTTTATCATGAATTAACATTTATAAACATACAAAAATATATAAATATACAAGCAGTAGTAATGTAGGTTCTGTGTTGCTCAGTTGGTCAACCATGGGGTTTCCAATACCAAAATTATGGTTTTCATTCTTACAGTGAGCCAGTACAAAAATTATAAAAGATTATGCACACACTGTAAGTTTGTGTTAATTACAAATATCCCTAAATGCATCTTTAACTGTTGACAAAAGTGCATAACGACTTATTATTTACAATAGCGTTCCCAAATGTCCTATATCCACATTCAACAGAAACTTACATTTCTACCTTGCAGTGATCCAAACTTAGGATATTATGTTCACTGAGCAGTACCTTCTTATTTAGCCAACCCCTGATCACCACAGGGCAGTTGGGATCTCTCTTAGCCGCCCTACATCTCTTCCCAAACGTTTGCACCTTGTCATCACCGTCCTGTGACAGATGGAGAGAGTATAATTAAAAATAACGTGATTACCTGAATTAATGCGGATGGTAATGCTGGCCTGTGTGGTTTATCTTTGACCATGTTAAGTATAGAGAAAGCAAAGTTGGAGAAAGGAGAGACAAACCATGGTTTTTATGGGAAAAGAAGAGATAGTGACCACACTCGAGGCTTGGCTCATTCGGTCCTGGTCCTCCATTCTATAAGAATGAAAGAGAGAAACAGAAGGAGAAAAGGAAGTAAGTCATTAAGAATACTCACATGAACCACATGTATCGTTACAATTTTTTTTATATGAATGCAGTTATAGCAGGAATATGGTAATTTCAAATAGTAAAGCTACAGTAGATATGTCAGAAGTCTTGACCTACTAGAGTGACATGAACAATCTTCCAGTCAATGTATTAATAAGCCCATTAGATGATAACACGGTTTGAAGTATCCCATTAGCTACAAAACTTGATAAGGTAAATATGAAGTCATAAGCCAAAGTGCTGCTAACGCGGTTCCTATAAAGGTATCTTATTTAATCACTTGTAAAACAGTCGTTTTACATAGTCAAACGCGTGTGTTTCTCTAGTTTACCAATTGATAAAAAGCTCAAACAAATCTTTGCTTGTTCAGAGAAGAGCTGACAGTGACAAAACAAACCAGAAGACACCAAAGACCGATGGAAAAACGACTAACCAGAAGGCCTAAACACATTATGACGACTACCAAGGGATCACCTCATCAGAACCAGACGACATTATCAACTCCCCCTTGTAAAGTATACAACAGAACAAACCAAAGCTGCGCGTTGTTTCAGTCCCGTTCAGTCCCATCCATGGTGTAACGTTCTACTGAGAACAATATGTGATAGGTTCCAAACACATTTACCCATACCAAAGATATCGCAGCTATCTGTTCCTGGAGAGGGTATTGCTGTAGTGTCCCTGCCCACCCCGTTCCCCCAATACACTCTCTCGGAGAGTTCTATTCTGAGCTCTCACAGGACCTGCCGTCCCACGGCGAAACTGACAGGTGACAGCTGCATCGCCATGGTAGCAGGGAGGGGTCTGGGAGTGTGTGAAAATGAATCCGGGGCAGAAGGCTAGAGATGGTATGCGAGACATCCTAGGGGAATGTGGAACACGAAACGACACAGTAGACTCCAGATAGAAAGGGGAAGCCAGGATGAACGCAGTGGGACATGTCACATGTTAAAAGCAGGAAGACATTTTTCGGAAAGCGAACCCAAACAATAGCTAGCAAAGAGCAGGACTCATGAGGAACATGTAAAACCGTGCCACCACAAAGTAATCCCAAGAGCCACATTTATTTGGAACGTTAATATTATTAAGACAGATGACCATCGACTAATCACAAACAAGAGAGACAGAAAGAAAGAAAGACTGGGCAACAAGAAGCCATTGTCAGGGACCAGGGCCTTAGCCAACAATGCCTTATGTGGGTGTAGTGAAATATTTGGAGAATCTCCTTCTCAACTAGTAGGTTGGCACGCTAGCTTGAGAAACAAAAAAATTGAAACGCTAAACAGCACTAGCAAAGACAGGCACTGTGTTTGTGTTCCACACAAAGTGGCCTTTGTAGCATGGTGCTCAAGGAGCCTGGGAACATAATGGGAAGGTTATCACTAAGCATGTAAAAAAAATGACGCAAAGAAATAATCTGTTTCCATCTACACACAGACCTCCATAATTATCATATGCTTATTGTATAAAAAGACATGTATTCTAGTAATGACTAAAAATATTTTGACTGACCCTCTTTTGTAGTATGAACCAAAACTATTGTTTATGGCTAAATAATAATAGTCATCATGGATGACTTTATTGAGAATGTATTTAAAATCTTTTAAATGTTTTTTATCTTTAAAATACAGAGAGCTACCATTTAGATTGTTCTATTGTAGTATAATTGAGTAAAATACTGAGAAAATTTAAAAAAACACGTGGACAATAATAAAAACAAAACAGATATACAATACATCCCGTCCATGTAATTTAGCAGGTTATTGTTGACTTAGTACACCTACACCTATCTCCCATGTCATAATGTTTTCTGAATTGTACTTCTACAATTGTACAATTTTAATTATACATCAACCTTTCATAAGTCATTTCAAAGTTCATTGGAGTAAATGTGACACAGCACTTAAACTTAACCTCACTGTTAGTCTTACAGCTTGCTCCTGGAATCTACTACGGAATCTACCATGTCTTTATTTAACTTTTGTTCTAATTATTATAGAACAAAATTATTATTATACTATCTAGAGCACATTGAATTACAAATCATTTTATTTTAGTATTTGATTTTCTTCAATTATATATTTATATTTCTTATTTTTTTTTAAAGAGCATTGAATTGATTGCTTCTATGTATGAATTGGGCTATACAAATAACTTGCGAAATGTACATTTTTGGTAGTACATTAATCAAGTCAATTAAAAAATAACAAGTGATTTTGGAATGGAATTTAATTAAATATGACTACTTGTTTCTTACTGTTTTTACTGATTCCTCAACATGCCATGCTATATATTTCTGAATGTATCATAAACATGCCACATTGCTGTACCTGATTAATTGTGTCCGCCTGCTGGCTTTCTCAACAACCATCTCTTGGCTCTAGTCCTGAGTCCTCACAGCATCATCCCAGGGTTGGCTGCTCTCTCCTGGCCTGTTTCTCCTTCATTTACACAACTATCCTGCTTCTGTACTCAATACTTGTTAATCTCTTTCTCTCTTTGTCTATCTCAAGCCCTCCTTTTCTTATGTTCTGTTTATCTGCGCAGCTATCTACCTACACTTTCCATTGACAGTCAATCTGTCTTTCTTCCTTCTAACAGTGGCCTCTCTGTGTGCTCCTTCTTCTTCCCTTCCTTCTTCCCTCCCTCACCCCTTCCCTCAGCCCCCCCCTCACTCCCTCCCTCTCTCGTTCTTTCCCTCCCTCAATCTCTCTATTTCTCCAAGGGTGTCTGTGACTTGGGCATAAAAAACCCTGTCCTCTCTTTCTCTCAACCCTCCATTACCACCCCAGTATCAGAATAATACTGAATAATTAGCAGCACTGGTGTAATTTGTGATGTCGGGAACACGAAATATTATTATAACACGCTGGTGTCCCACAGATTAGACGGAATAAGTCTTAATCGTATATTTTCGAACACTGCTTTAGGGTCTCAACCCTAGAGCAGGAAAATTCCATTCCGGTCATGCTTCTGATTTTCACTTTTACCTAGAAGTTAATTTCAATCACCTGGTGTCCCAGGTCTACAGTTTATTTATTGTGTCGCCTATAAAGTTAAATTAGACATTGAAATAAGTCATTAGGTTAATAGGAGTAGGAATGTATTTCTAATTTGCTTTGGCCTTGGAGGCTATTTGTCTGTATGTAATATGTGTAAACAAAGAAACGCAAAGATCCAAAAGAAAAAACAAGTGCCATGCCAGTCGTTCTGTTCCTATGTTCCTATGTATTTCTGTTCTAGTTTCGTGGTTTCTATGTTCAGATTGCGTCCCCTTGGTTTATTGGTTTCACCTGTTCCTGGTTAACTCCTTGTTTAGTCCCTATTTAAGTTCCTCCTGTCCCAGTGTTCTGGATGGTCATTGTTAATTTCATTGGTTGCTGTCGCCGCTCTTGTTCCTTGAACTTCGTTCCTTGTCTCTGCTTAAGATATTAAAATACCTTATTTTGAAAAGCATGTCTGCGCCTGTGTCGCCATGGTAGATAGACGGTAGGGGAACTCCTTGGATGGCCAGATTCCGAGTCGGGGGAGAAGGACCCGTACCGTCACCTTCTGGGAAAATATGGCCACACTGGGACCCATCTTATCAGCCACCATGGTGACAATGGTGGAGGCAACACCAGCGGCCCATTTCGTCAGCCGCTCCATATAGCCTGCCCCGCCAGATGCTGCTCCACTCCCTGCTCTGTGGCCAGATGCCGCTCCACTCCCTGCTCTGTGGCCAGATGCCGCTCCACTCCCTGCTCTGTGGCCAGATGCCGCTCCACTCCCTGCTCTGTGGCCAGATGCCGCTCCACTCCCTGCTCTGTGGCCAGATGCCGCTCCACTCCCTGCTCTGTGGCCAGATGCCGCTCCACTCCCTGCTCTGT
>JACXGK010000003.1:0-15977 GCA_016801125.1 Novumbra hubbsi
TTATTTACCAAACCGTATATATTGGGCACACAGATTGTTTTGGCTATGTATCTGATTTATTTGTATTTATCTGCATCAAGATTGCGTGATTTTGATTTGCATAGGCACTGTTTCTTGTCTTGTCAGACACCAGCAACTGACTCAAAATGAAAAGCATATAGTCAGCTTTGAAGCAAATACTTTAGGTACCCTAAAATGCAATGTCATAAAAACTTGCTGGTATTTCTAAACGGTTTAAACAACAAAACCAACAAGTGCTTATTGACAGCACTAATATTATTGCAATTAGTCTCGAGCTGTTAGATTTGATTTAATGCATATGAGTTTAGGCAGAGACAGTGACCTGATTTACTATTAGTTACAACTGGGCTTCTCTAAATGGTCCTTCACCTTGGGGAGAATGAAGCAATCTGCAGCACTATTTTTAAACATGCAGAGGAAAAGAGGAAATAGCAGGCTATGTCTGCGACCAGGTATTCTTTTATAGATATGCAATCAATGGCAACCTTGAGGACTGCCAAATTGTATACATGGAGAGAAGGGTTGACATGGAATGAACCAGGGAGCTTTGGTTTCATAAGGATGAACTCTGGTCATTGTAGTAAATCAATGTTTTTTACTTATGAAAGCATTAGGGGCAGGGGTATTCATCTCTGGCCCCTAAAGCCAGTTCTGTTCAATGTTTTTAAATCAGGGACATGAGCTTTGTGCAGTTAATTAAGTAGAACAGAAAATCCACAGGCTCCGGCCCTCGTATGATAAAGCCTGTGATAAAGTGTCCATTACAATAACATGGAAATTGATCAGAGTCATCAAGAGTAGACATTGTTAATGTTGTAAATGACTATTGTAGCTTGGCATTCTGACCAGTCCAGTTGTAGCATTTGTGGGTTCATTCAAAATTGCAACTGAAGTGTAACTCTGAAGGGGCAGCTATGTGTTGATGTGGTATGGAACATTTGTTTGCTTGGAAACGCCAAGGAAATTTTGCGAATAAAAGCAAAAACATGACAGCAACCTATGGATTGGTTATTGCTGGGGGTATTTATGACGTTGTCTAAACCACTCCACAATCCTGAATCATACAGCTCAGAATCCCGCTGCACAAATTGCTTGTTAACGCTACATATATTTATAAAAAATGAATGGTAATAGCGCTTACCAGTGTGTGCCCTTGCTAGCTGTATCATGCCCTTAACTGTGTCTATCTGCTCGGGCATGTTGCTCCTAATTTTTGTTTAATATTTAACGCCATCTGTTCCGCTTTGGGTAGTAAATCATCAGTTCCAACAAGATTCGCCCGGTACCTATGAGGAAGTGAATTTTGGTACCCACCCCTCAGTTTTACAGTGAGTGAGTGAGTTTGTGTTTGTTTGACTGGTTGGTCTGCCTCATTCAATATTTTGTAGTTAAATGATCTTACGGTTTAGACTGCAGGTCTGTGGCTTGCTTGTGTTATACGTGCCTGAACGGCATGCCTTAAAATAATGTTCTGTATATGTTTTGTTATATTGGGATTTATCCTACTCATTACAAGTTACAACCGATAACACCAGATTACACCAGACAAAGACATTCTGTCATTGTTATGAG
The DNA here is from genome assembly GCA_016801125.1 of Novumbra hubbsi. Classification (NCBI taxonomy): domain Eukaryota; kingdom Metazoa; phylum Chordata; class Actinopteri; order Esociformes; family Umbridae; genus Novumbra; species Novumbra hubbsi. The sequence goes on from JACXGK010000003.1 coordinate 1,594, forward strand.
GCAGCAGTTATGTATCTTAGAACAAAAAAAACTGTAGCCTGCTGGAGGAAACGACAGCGTTCAACGGCAGTGGCTTGTTCATGGATGTTTGTTAAATATTTGCATTACTACCTGGGTTTGAGGGCCAGGTGGTGTAAGTGATAACGGTAAGATTACACAATGGTGATCCTGTTGGTTAAACACTGTCATTCTCAAAGGATAGTGTTTCATAATGGAAAAGTACCATCATTTTCTTAAAAAAACTAAAAACATCCTCTGATGAGGGCTGAATACACAAAAAGGTTTCTGGAATAATATAAGTTACTGGAACGTCATTTTGATAATGAACATTGTTTTCTTAAGTAACAGTTATTTAAATTATATTCAGGTATGACTTGAAGCCACCCCACCAAGAAGAGAAAATAACATTTTAAATGAGCAGTATTGGCAAAAAGAAAGAAACTCTTGGCCTATAGGCTAAGCATTGACCCAATTACACACAGTTGGTCTAACTTGTTGGTTTGAGTTCAGATAGGAAAGCATTTTAGCTGTATACCCTTTCTCATGCCATTGAGTTGCGTTGATCAGACTGTTGCTTAATTAAGTGATACATTAAGACTGTTCATTCTAGAACAGGAGCCAACCCGTTTTAAACCCCCCGTCATTTTCAACTTCTTTTGAGTATTAAAGTTTCTCATCACAATTTGACCATGTATTGTTTTGAAAAATGTGAAATGTTCCTAATGCTATTCTTGGTTTCACTTTCGAAATGTAGGATGAATTGTTGAGCTGCTGGCTCAGAATGTCCGGAATTATCTCAGGACTACTTCAAATCCCGACTGAAAGACAAGAAACTGAGACCACAGAGGTAGAATCAGGAATCAGTCTGAGATGTGGAAAAAAGGGACAGTGAAACTTATTCAGATCGGTTCTCTCTTTGTCTCAGCCACGTGTTGGTGATTGAGACAGAGAGAGTTGCACCATTTTGACGGGTGAAGAGAAGGCACAGACATTATATGGTTAAGTCCTATGCCACAGGTGCCTGTTGGACACGTAATTACTTTTATGTCAGACCAGGAACTTTGGAACCTGGAGAAATGAGTGTGGCGCTTTAACAACTTGCTTATGGTCAGCCTGAGTGCAGAATATAGGGGTTTCGCTTTTGTTTAGACTTTCTAAGTCCGCCTGTCTTTACATCCGTGAAACACATGCTTTAGCATCAATTACCTATTCTGCTACGTGTGTGTTGCGATATACCACTATTTAAAATAACTGTGATGTATATTGATATCATGTTAATAATACACATGATAATACCAAACTCACTAGGCGAAAATGATAGTGTGTTTTTCAATAGCTTATTTATGTCAGCCTATTTATGTCGCGTAAACTACACGTCTGGATCTATACATTGGCATTAGCCCAACTAGAACCCCCAGGAGAGACCAGCAGAAATGTGCAGTTCTCTAGTTTAATCACTTACTTTATAAGGACGTTTTATTTTCTCCAAAACTCCTCTTGGTTTTTCAGTAGCCTATTAATGTCACCTATAGACAAACAATGCATGTGCCTAAACTACAAGCCAGGACTTATAGACTGGCGTTTGAATTAATACATTCAATATTAATCCCCCCATGAAAACATCATGTCTTTTGATGGCTTCAAACGTGCAACCATTGGCCACAAAGCAAACAACCTCTATTTATCTGTGAAATGTACTAACAACACCAAGTTCCTGGTTTCCAACGGTAACAGCCCCAAGTCATACAGATGTCATGAACTGTAATCTCAGTGTCAAAGTGAGAACAAGTCCCAGAAACAAATGGTTTTCATTCGGTCACATTACTCCGGAGGAAGTTTCCTTCGCTTATCACATTTCCAGGAACCTAACTTTTTGTTTTGGATTCTCAATTAGGTTTAGATTTGGCAATTCCAAAATGTTAAATGTGTTCCTTTTCAGTTATCCTAAAGCTGTGTCAATTCCTGATGTTTTGCTAATTGTTGGAGGAATAAAATAACAGTTTATTCTAATACTGCAGCTATAAAGAAACATATACAAATCCAAGTCTGAATTGGAATTACAGCTGCATGAAATACTAATTAATCTTCTTGAGCATTGTTTTGTGATTTAAGTAATTTAAGTAATTTAATTGAAAGAGACTGGTTAAGCGAGTATAAACCTGCCTTGACTGAAAGCTCTTTGCAATGACTCTTGTGTTTTCTGCCAGGTAACTAGGTAAATAATGGGCCACATGGTGACTTTAGTTTTAAGGCATTTCTGTGCCTCAACCCATTTTCTCAGCAATCCTAGCCTTCGTTGTTGTTCATGGACTGTTGGGTATCTGTACAAAACAGTAGCGGTATACATGCTATTGCCATTCAAATTGTATAATTGGAGTTCACTAAAAAACGTAACTTATTACAATAAATATGTCTAGTTTAAGCTAAGACATAAGGCAAAAACATCATACAAGAGGTGGTTCTGGGAAATTTCTTCATTCCTCTGCATTTTTGTTGAAATTCTGAAAGGGTTTTGTTTTATGATCAGACAACTCATGTATTCGATGTATTTGTAATACTCCAGCACCACCATACACAAGTTTTCAAGAGAGTGGTAGTTCACAAACTACTTAGTAGCTTGCAAAATAATTCCCTTAATGTATTCTACAAAAAACGTCCAGAAATACCTCTACCAAGTATCAGAAACCTTTGGCTGCCAGCTAATATTTACTGTTCAGGTTGGAATCTCAAGTTGAATTGCCATTCAAAACAATTTTCTCCAGTCATTTTTGGGTTTCAGTGCCATCAATTTAAGAGGCTGTTGTAGTCTGACAGGTTCCTCTGTATGAAAGACAGCTTAGGTTGTGCAGGCTCTGTCTTTTTGTCTTTGGGTTGTTGAGGAAATCCTGGCTTACAGGCCTGCTCCTGCCTATGTCAAACATGCTTAACAGCCAATTAGCAAGCAACACCGGCGGATTCTATATGACGGTGTTGGATCAAGGAGAGGCCATTTCTTGTGTCGCTGTGTGTTGTTCTGAAATGAGTCTCCTTGCAAAACCTATTGATCATTCTCCACAATAAGGCAACTATCACTACTCTCTTTTGCAAGGATTGGATTTTCAGTGCAGCCTCCATGCCTGTACATTGTAAATACAAAAATGAGCCACTACAGTTTCATTTTCCAGAATGCTGGTAAGTAGGTTTCCAGTTGCTAGCATACGATTTGTAAACCAAAATTTGCATGAGTATGTGACAGTTTTGGGACTGGACATATTTCCTGTGATATGACAATGTAGAGTATTTATCGTATGTAGAGTTAGGCTTCAATAATGCAGTCCCTCTTTAACTGTATCCTCTCTACCTCTCTCTCTACCTCTATAGCTCTACTGTATTTCTCTCTACCCCTCTTTGTACCTCTACTGTATTTCTCTCTACCCCTCTTTGTACCGCTACTGTATTTCTCGCTGTACCTCTACTGTATTTCTCTCTGTACCTCTACTGTATTTCTCTCTACACCTCTCTGTACCTCTACTGTATTTCACTCTACACCTCTTTCTACCTCTACTGTACATTTCTCCTATTACTGTACATTTACCAAATAGAACTCCTAAATAGATTTTGATTTCCTCACGTATCCCCCAAATCACATTTTGGACTGCCTTTTAAGTGGTTGTGTTCAGCAGTGTGGATACATTCAACGGAGTACTATTATCACATTGACTGCCTTGTGAATTGATACAAGGAGCAAAGTTCTAGTGCAAGAAGTAAAAGTTAACTCAATGGCAGCTAATCTCTCTCCCACAAACTCACTCATCAGCTTTGTGAATTCCCCTCTTACCCCACTCCATAAGTTGTTGAAATCCACTTCAATCACTTTGAAAGCTCCCTTTTCATTTGATTGAAACTGTCCACACACATTTACCTTTGGTAGAAATGCCTCAATTTTAACTAAATCAAGAGATGCAAGCAAGTACTATTTGGCATACCCAACCATCAAAGCAGATGGTCAAGCAATTTGGAAAATATTAACAATTGTGAGGGATTTCATTTAAAAGCTTTCAATCAGAGATGTCAAACTTTTGATTACAGTTAGTTTGTAGATTATAAAAAAACACAAATAAACATGAACACCAAAGTAAAACTTTCTGTTGTTCAAAAGCTAGGTGATATCTTAGGGGTTAGCTAGTAGAAATGTATAACTTTGACAAACTAGGCAAGTTAAAAAGGGGAAATTGTGGAAATAATCAAAAAGTGAATTTGGAATGGTGTCAGAAAGATGGTTAGAATTCAGCGTGTTGAAATGCAATCTTTATGTGGGCAGAGAGTAAACTGAGAACTTAGTCACAGATAGACAGGAAGCCTGATATGTCACCGGACGCATGAATTATTCTGAAGCATCAGGGTGTCATTTCCTCCCTTTGGAGCGATATTGAACTTTGCTGACATTCTAACAGTTTTCTCAGTGTTTAGACATCTGATCTCTATTAAATGTTCTGTTGACCTAATGTTTGTAGACGAATAGAGCAGTTTGTTCATCAAGAATTCCTGGTGAATGTAGTGTATGATGTGTATGATATAATATATATATATATATATATATATATATAATATGATATAATAGAATGTGCCAATATTACCCAATACAATCTTGAGCCTTACTCTGCTCACCCCCCCATGATTCTATTGTCAATTTGTAAATGACAACTTGGCAATTTTGGTTTAGTACTTTGCTCCAGCAATGTGTGGGACTGAACCTTGATGGTGTTTTAAATGATACTGTAATTCCTTCATAGGAAACCTATTGAAATCATTCAAATATAGTAGAATTAACATGGTCATTCATATTGTTTCCTCTAGGATTGGATTTGTTAGCATGAGGCAATGGTGTTGTGGCAGTGGGTGTGGTTCAGTCTTATTTTATTAATTCGTCACAGGGCTGAGAGTATATAGTGAGTTTATAGCAATTGTTTGCTTTTCGGTGTAGATTATGCTGTGTTGATATTGAAAAAATATATCAAGGTATCATTTGACGAATGTTTTTAAGTAATAGAAGTTCTAATATGCATAATAAGTAAATTAAATAATTCAAAAATATTTTGGAGGAACTTGAAGATCCGTGTGTATAGAAATGTAGATACATTGGTATCAACAGTACAGCTTGTTTCAATCTTCCGCAATCTTCTAATTTCGTTAATCACAAGAATGTAATAGCAATGTGGCATCTCAGGGGTTTCAGTAAGGCTTGTGTCTAAGAATAGCACTTACTCATGGTAAAATGACTTTATACCACCACCTTTGTGCTATTATCCATATGTATGTATGTATGTATATATTTCTAACACACTGCTCAAAATTATATGGGAAAATTATATGGGAACTCTTAAATTACTTGTGGTCTTGAAGATTGAAATATTTTATATATTAATATTATTTATACCTGTATATTGTGTATTTCATTGAGAACATAAATATGTAACAAAGGTCAATTGAAACCAAAATTGCCAACTGATTGAGGGCTGGATTCAAACTGGCGAAAACAGATGAAATCTCAAGCTGTTCCAACTTGCGTGAATGTCATCACAGCAACTTATAATGTGACTCAGTATTGTGTGACTCAGTAGTGTGCTGCTCCTACAATGTCTGAGCATGCTCCCGATGAGAGGGCATATAGTGTCCTGGGCGATCCCCTCCTAGACCTGGATCAAGGTTTGAGTAAGCGTTTGGGTAGACTGTGGCGTTACTTAGTGGCATTGGATGTACCGATACATAACGTGCCAGAGGTTCTCAATTGGATTCAGTTCTGGTGACTTTGAGGGCCAGTCAATGGCATCAGTGACTTTGTCATACAGGAACTGCCTACACACTCTGGGTATTGTCCTGCACCAGTGTAAGGAACCCAGGGCCTACTGAACCAGTGTAAGGAACCCAGGGCCTACTGCACCAGTGTAAGGACCCCAGGACCCACTGCACCAGTGTAAGGACCCCAGGGCCAATTGCGCGAGTGTAAGGACCCCCAGGGCCCATTGCACCAGTGTAAGGACCCCCAGGGCCCATTGCACCAGTGTAAGGACCCCCAGGGCCCATTGCACCAGTGTAAGGACCCCCAGGGCCCATTGCACCAGTGTAAGGACCCCCAGGGCCCATTGCACCAGTGTAAGGACCCCCAGGGCCCATTGGTCTGACGATGGGTCTGAGGATTTCATTCCGGCACCTAACAGCAGTCAGAGTACTGTTGGCTAGCATGTGGAAGTCTGTGCCACCTTCCAAGGATATACCTATGTAGATATTCCATAAAAAATATGTTGTCAGCTACAACAGTCATTTACAACATTAGAAATGTCTACATTGTATTTCCGATCAATTTTATGTAATTTTAAAAAGAGAAACATTTCCAAGTGTCCCCAAACTTTTGAACAGTAGTATACCTTCATTAGTATTTTAGTATAGGTGTGACAATTTGCTAAAAAGTATGACCTGTATTTGTCTTGAAACCTAATTGTTGCTGCAGTTCAGCTAGTGTCCACCTGGAGTAAAAAGAGGTATGTTTTCTTTTAACAGATCCAGTAGTACTAAAGTTTTTATTTTATTTTTTTCTGTTTTTTTCTAGAAAAGAGCAATGAGGTGAAGCACAAAGAAGGCTACTAGTTAACTTTCCATACTTGGCTGCGTGAGCTTTGTGTACGCTACCCCAAGGAGGAGAATTGGTCCTCCGAGTGTACCCATTCAATGTTCCTGAAACGCCATGGGCCACAGCTGGGGAACACCCAATACTCCTTAGACTACCACATCTCCTGCACCCATTCCATCTCCGTTTTAGGCCCCACCCCCCGTCTTCCCCATTGGCCAAAATGAAGAAGGTGGGGCGGTGGTCGGCAGAAGAGGTGTCCCATTGGCTGAGCGAAGAGGGGATGCAGGAGTACGCCGACCCCCTCCAGCCGATGGACGGTTCTGCCCTGCTGCGACTTACACCGGCGGACTTCCTGACGCCGCCACTGTCGCTGGTCTCCTCCGACAATGGGCGGCAGCTCCTGGAGCGGCTGGAGACCCTACGGATCGAGCGCCACATCGAGGAGCACCACATGAATGGCCACGCCAACGGCGTGCTGCCCAACGGCACGGCCAAGCCCCAGCGCGGCGGCCCGCTGGGGCTCAACGGCCTCCGGAAGGAGATGGTGCACATCCCCATCCCCACGGCGGCGGTCGAACGCTCCGGCTTCCCCCAGGAGTGGGGAAAGACGGGCGCGGCTTTCGCCTACGCCGTCTTCTGCTTCGTCACCACCTCCGTGATCATCTCCGTGGTCCATGAGAGGGTGCCGGCCAAAGAGCACACCCCGCCACTGCCCGACAAGTTCTTTGATCTCTTTGACCGGGTGGAGTGGGCCTTCTCCATCTGTGAGATCAACGGCATGCTGCTAGTGGGGTTGTGGTTGGTGCAGTGGGTCCTGCTTAAATACCGGTAAGGCCACACACGTGGGCTCTCAAAGTGGGCACTTGGAGCAGCCTTTATTAGATTACATTTGAGAGAACAACTCTGGGTACGGCTGCATTCAAGGCATAATATTTCGCAAGTGTCTGCCTTCATGGCCCCCCTGGATAAGTCCCTGGGTAATATGGGAATCTGTTTACTGTGCGGTCAATGACGTGGCACGCAGCAGTTTTCTTTTCTTTTTTTTCATGTTGATAAATGTCTGCAATGTAGTAGGCCAGGAATGTGACCCGAGATGTCCCTGTGTCTCGGTTTCCAGATCAATTATTGGACGTCGGTTTTTCTTCATTGTGGGCACCCTCTACCTGTATCGATGCGTCACCATGTACATCACCACTCTGCCTGTTCCCGGGATGCACTTCCAGTGCTCTCCAAAGGTTTGTCTCTTTCCAACTCCAAGACCCCTGTATGCATTTTGCTTACACACGCTCTGCCTACCGGAGACAATTTATTTTGGTCAGTGATGTCATTGCTGCTACAGCACTTCGCAGCTTGCAGTATTTGGGCTTTTTGAGCTTATTCTCGCAAATTAGTTGTATTCTTCTTGTTCCTTTTTTAAGCTTTATCAAAAATAGTTATACTGAAAATTTTGGAAGAGCGTTACGGGTGTTGGGCTGCATTTAAACCCTGGCATACTATTATAGACCAAATATTGTCAGCCTTAATGTTTTGTAAATAATATTTAGTATTTCTTTGTAAATACTCTCTTTGTTGTTGAAGGCCGGTTGGAGAGATGTGTACTGGACGGTTTTAATGTTTCCACCTTTAACTTCCACTTTTCTTGCTCCTAGCAACATCATTGTCATACATTAGACCAGTTTTTTTTTAAATATTAACCTCTATCTGAATAATCACAAGCTACCCTTTATGGCATATACCTGGTGGGTGGGTGGGTGGGTGTGTGTAGGTACACAACACCTGGTTTCACCAGATACTACCTGTGTTTTTAAATGTTGCATACATAATAATAAAAATGGGTTATAAGGGAGCATTTGGACATAGTTGACTGAATTCTTTTGAGTGATTGACACATGAAAATATGATTCACACACATGCGTATGTGGTTTCAGCTGTTTGGAGACTGGGAAGCTCAGATGAGGAGGATCATGAAGATGATCGCTGGTGGAGGCCTCTCTATCACCGGATCCCACAACATGTGTGGAGACTACCTGTACAGTGGTCATACTGTCATGTTAACACTAACCTATCTTTTTATCAAAGAGTGTAAGTATGACATGCACCGAGCCATCCCAAGCCATCCCGAGCCATCCTCTCTTCATCTGAGAGTCCAACTTCATCTTTATGACACAATCACTAGTTCAATGGCTCTTCACTCACTGAACTGTTTTCTGCTTTCTACTCTTTCACAATCTGAGACTACCAGTTGGCAGTTTACCACTGCTCAGTACAAAGGTTTTGGAATTGCAGAAAAGGTTTGCATAAGCAATAGAGAGAGATAAGCCGATTTTATTATGTATTTGTTTTCAGCAAACAAGTAGTCACGTGATGTTATTTAACTGTGCTGTTTATGCTGCAGTGCCATCTTGTGGATTGTTTTGGAAGTGTGGATAGAATGATTAGTAAGGGCTTTGGTTATTATTGGCAGGACACTGGCAAAAACATTTACAGTGATCCTTTATCATAACACAGTTTCATCCTGGTTTTAGTACTTTATTGTTCAATTAATAATGTTGGATCTGACATCTTATGGGCAGGTTCCTGACATGTTTGACACCCCGTCCTACAGTTTGTTTTAATGATATGTATTATACAACTGCATGATATTGTTTACGACTAAAATCGTAATGTATCTCCAATATTCCATTCCCTGTCCTGTTGTCAGATTCCCCTAAGAGGTTTTGGTGGTACCACTGGTTTTGCTGGACTTTGAGTGCAGTCGGCATCGTCTGCATACTGCTGGCCCATGACCACTATACTGTGGATGTGGTGGTAGCCTACTTCATCACAACACGCCTCTTCTGGTGGTACCACACCCTGGCTAACCAGCAGGTGGGGAACTAGCTAATTCCTCTCCATTTCCTCATCTGGCTTATGCTGTGAGGTTGCGTTGATTAATTTCTGTTACGTTTTCCTTTAGGTGCTGAAAGAGACATCTCAGAGCAACCCGTTCTCCAGAGTCTGGTGGTATGGACTGTTTCAGTACTTTGAGGAGAACGTCAAGGGTATTGTCCCCCGGAATTATCAGCTACCGTGGCCATTGCGATTGTCACCGTGGAACCGAGGTGTGAAGTACAGCAGACTGGACACCGAGTGACACGGGTCCGGTGACGGGTTGGAGCTGAGGGATACACTTCCCGAAGAGGAAGGAGAAGATGGCGTTGGTTTGCCAAGACATTTCTTCTCCCTTCATATTTATGGTTTAAATCTGAAAAATCAGAGTCCAACTGACTAGCACTGTGACCCCCAGTCCGCTTTATTTTTCCTTGAAAATGTAGAACATTTATTTGTTCATCTTTTGTTTCTTGAGATAATTGCTGCTTTGTCTGTGGCAAGTTTGTCTATAATTTCAGTTATTTTAGTTCATTTTTACTATAGCTGACATGTGAGTAAAATTTGTTTAGTTCAAATACTGTTCATATGAGGTCCACCAAGTTCAAATTGACACAGACATTTTACTAGACAAGACTTTTAGATGCAATGTTCTTTTTTTTTAACAAATATTTTTGTTTTGTAAAGCTGCAACATGGCAATGGTGAAAAAATAATTTTCTAACTATTTAATCTACATTATTTTTAAAAACAAATGATGTCCATAACAATATTTTTAGATTTCTACCTTTTTCAAGATGGAACGCTGAAAGCAAAGGAGTCTAATGTGGTAGTATTTCTAGTGCCTTCTTTCGCTTGATTGTATAATGTGTCTGTGTTTCTATGCCTTGTGTGTCGGTTTGTCTGTACACAAGGTTTCTAATCATCTTTCATGTCCTGTCGCATGAATGTAACAAGAATAATGCCAGCCTTACAGTATATGACAATTGGTCTTCCCCAGACAAGAAACGATGACATGTGAAATGTCCTGTCTATATACAGTATTTCTTTGTTTTCCATAGTCAGTGCTTTTATGGCAATTTTTTTTTTTTTTGTTCTGCCATCATCGTAATGTCAGAAGGAAGTGTCCTGTTTTTGCTGAGATGTCTGTGCAAGACAGTGGTGCATATCTTCAATCCCAGAGGATTTATGAAGTCTTATGAAGTCTACTTATGAAGTAGCTTGTTATTATGACAATTGAGGTATTTGGCTTCTTTTATGAAATGTCAACTTTAGTCGCTAACTTAATTAATAGTACCAGAAGGCCCTCAAGGACTAAACTGGAGTTGTGCAGCAGACCTACAAAAAAGAGATTTTGAGCCTACCTCTTGTCAACTAGTATTCTCCAGACCCACAATGCATCCTAGAGGCTGGTGTGGATGTAGCCAATAGAATTGTGTTTCTGAATGTACCCTGTGAGAATGTCTTATTGATAAAGATATGATTCAAGGGAGTACCAATGAATGTCTTGAAGACCAATTTAGTTTAGCCTCTTAGCTGAAGGAAGCAGCAGTGGTTTTTGTCCACACACAGTGTCACCTTAGTTGTGATATCTTTAAGTGGAAGATGACCATCTCTTTGTTGTCTATATGAAAGTGCACAGAGGTTCACTAGGGTAGCATGTACCAATGTAACAAACTGCTAATTTCATTGCCAGTTTGAAAAGTTTAGAAATATGAATGTGAATGACAGAAGAAATGTCTAGGCTTCTTGATTTAACTGAAATAATATTGCTATAAAAGGAGAGAGAGGTTTGGTGAGAATGCCCAATAGCTCTTAATATAGACATTTGTCTTTTAGAGGAAACCAGAATTTTGGGGATTGTTAGCCCAAACGACTAAAAAAAGACTTCCTGAATTATGGTAATTTAAGTTATTATTTTAATGTTTATAAAAGTATGAGATTTTGACTTGAAATGGAACATCCTAGAAATACACCTCCCATTTCTCCAGGAGTGTTTTCAAGCCTTCATTTTGTTTGAAGCTAAGCATTTCTTTTTAATGTTTTCACACACTATCATGGTTCGTGGAAATTAATTGCTTATTAAATCAGACACCCGTCAGCAATGCCGAGCCAAACAACTTTTCCCTGCAGCTTTTGTAACCAAATAGAACATATAGATTGAACACATACAACTGTGGAAAATCCACTTGAGCAGCCTCAACTGGTGACTACTAGTGGGTTCCGGCAGAGATTTCAATTCTCCAACTAGAAGAGCTCATGTCACATACTATAGAAATGACCTAAAACCAAACTGCTACACAACAAGAGTTATAAACAATCTGTTTAGGTTTTTCAAAATGAATTGCGGTTGACACAGCTTATGAGACATTCACCTATTAAATCAGTGAATGCATCAGAATATATTTTCGATTTACAGCTGGTAATAATCCATCTCACACTTGGTTACATGCATCACTGCACAGGATATGGAGCAAATGGAAAATTAGTTGCACTTGTGTTTTTGCACCATGCTTTTTATAAGCCAGTTATCTGTAGACTCTAGGTTTAACTTTTTTGGAGGTAGTATACTTTTTGTTTTTCTTATGCATGATCGTTACATTTTAGAGGCCCACTCACCCATCACTCCAAGATGAATGATTTTAACCACTGCATGCACTAATTGTAGTTTGGACTACTTTGGACAAACTGCTTTACAGTTGGTAATTCATGTTAGGCTACAAAACCCGATCATTTATATTTCTCTCTTCCACATGAAATGTGTATTAGAAGCCTAATACGTAAAAAGTGAGGCGTAATTGCCCTCTCGTGTTGAAGCATTCAATAATTTCTGAAATCTATTGATATTTGCTGCACATTAAGAGCCATACTTTGATTTGAGGTGAACATACTCAACTTAGTTGGGATGTGGAATGAAAAGTCAGGATGTGCTTTGAATATATATCAAAATAATGTAAGTGTTTGTTTCCTGACCATAGGAGAGAAATTAGTCCATGCTAATCAATGACATACTGACAGTTAATGTAATTGTATGTTTACTTTATGTGAATCAACAATCCAATTAGTGTATTTTGTGGTGTATCAGATGTTTGTAAGCTATGATGAATAAGACAGAGGATTATATCTGGAAAGTGTTAAAATAAAATATATATTCAGTATTTTTAGCTGTTTCCTTTGAACATTATTTCAACCCTGTTTTCAAAAACGTTGGGACGCTGTCTAATAATAAACTGGATGCAATTATGTGCACATCATTTGTTTTTGTATTTAATAAAAAATAGTACAAAGAACATATGAAATGTTGAAACTGAAATGCAATTGTTTTTGGAAAAATACATGCCAATTTTGAATTTGATTCCAGGAACACGTTCCAGAAAAGTTGGGATGGGCATCTTTACCACTGTGTTGCATCACTTCTTATTTATATATAATAATATATAACAATACTCTGTAGGCGTTTAGGACAAGAGGAGATCAATTGATGTAGTTTTTAAAGTGAAATGTTTTCCCATTCTTACTTTATACAGGATTTTAGCTGCTCAACAGTTCAAGGTCTCTGGTCATATTTTCTGTTTCATAATGCATCAACGGTTTTCAATGGGTGACACGTCAGGGCTGCAAGCAGGCCCGTTTAGCACCCCAACTCCAATACTACGGAGACATGCTATTGTAATACGTGCAGAATGGGGTTTGGCATTTTGTTGTTGTAATAAGAAAGGACTTTCCTGAAAAAGATGTGTTTCTACAAAACCTTTATATATCATTCAGCATTAATGGCGCCTTCACAGATTTGCAAGTCCCCCATGGTTTGTGCACTAATGCACCCCCATACCATCACAGATGCTGGCTTTTGAATCGTGAGCTAATAAGTCGGATGGTCCCTCTCCTGTTTTGTCCAGATGACGAGGCATCCATGATTCCTAAAAATAATAACATTTTGATTTGTTAGAACAAAGGAGAGTTTTCCACTTTGCCTCAGTCCATCTTTAATGAGCTCGGGCACAGAAAGGGCAGCAGTGTTTCTGGATCATGTTTATATATGGTTCCTTCTTTGCATGGTAGAGTTTTAACATGCATTTGTGCATGCAGTGATGTACTGTGTTCATAGAACGGTTATCAGAAGTGTTCCTTAAGCCATGCAATTATGTCAACTTCAGAATCAGGTTTGTTTTTAACGCAGTGCTGCTTGAGGGCCCGAAAATCACAGCCATCCAATACTGGTTTTCGTCCTTGTCCCTTACATACAGAGATTGCTCTGGATTCTCTGAATCTTTTAAAGACACTATGTACCATTGATGAGAACCTTTTTCCACTATTTGCCTGTAGTAGTAGTCTTTCACAAGGTGGTGAGCCTCCCCATGTTTACTTCTGAAAGACTCATCCACTTTGGGATGCTCTTTTTATGCCCAATCATGTTACTGACCTGTTGCCAATTAACCAAGTTAGTTGTTATATGTTCCACCAGGGCTTTTGATTGTACTTTTCCAGTCTTTTGATGCCCTGGTCGTGGCTTCTTTTGTTGCTGGCATCAAATTCAGTGGGCATGCATTTCAATAAATAATTACCCTTCTCAGTTTGTCTTTGTACAATTCTCTATTAAATATAGGGTTTAAATGATGTGCACATCTTTGCATTCTGTTGTTTTTAAATGGGGTTGTTACCATAGTGGTCATATTCCTTTAGGGCAGGGGTGGGCTAATATTTTGTTTGTGTATTTCTGTAAAGTAGAAACCTTCCAAATCTCGACCACAAAAACACTGTTTTTCATGATGGCAAAGAAAAAACGATTCCTTTTTTCAGGAGTTAATCTGATCTGAATTTGAATCTGTTTTGATTTTTGGATTAAATGATCCATCACACTGATACAGGGATCCTAAATTGTCAATTTTGGTTGATATTGTACAATTTTT
>JACXGK010000003.1:16077-59215 GCA_016801125.1 Novumbra hubbsi
CTCTTCACATATTGTTACTAATAAACTCATTAAGTCTTCTCAAACAATGTTAACTATTCATCCTTCTTTCAGTTATGGGGTTTCAGAGTCCAAAAAGTAATGGACATCATTCTAAAACAAAGGATAACCTCCTGAGAGGTCAAAAGGTCAAGGTTCTGACAGGCGGATTTTGGGTTCCCTTAGGGCTAGGAGGGTTAATACATTATGTCCAAATGTATTGGAAAGAAAACATTGTAAATGTAAGGTGAAATGTATTTTGGAAATAATTAATGTATTTCAACCCATTTAGACATTTTAAAATGTATTTATTCTTTTGTATAGGATAATTATTAGTTAACAGTCTTGTTATTTTGAGCATAACTTAATTCCCTTAGTTCTCAACATCCCCTCATTTCGTTTTAAGAGATATGCTCTTCTAGATTCTGGTAGTTAATTTGCTGGTTTAATTAACTGTCAGTAAGGCCATTCTGGGATGAGGACGTTCCATTTGTATATCATTTTAAAAGTAGTCTGTAAAACATGAGTACAGAGGGGGCAGTGCACAGCGCCTTACTTTTCGCACATTTTGTTATATTACAGCCTTATTCCAAAATGGGTTCAATTAATCTTTTCACAAAACATTTACACACAATACCCCATAATGGCAAAGTGAAAAAGAGTTTTCAATGTTTTCAATATATTTGCAAAAATGAAGGAAAAAAAAAACATGTACATAAGTATTCACAGCATTTGCTCAATACTTTGTTGAAGCACATTTGGCAGCAATTATAGCATCATGTCTTTTTAGTATAATGCTCAGGCATTTTCAGATCTCTCCAGAGATGCTCAATCGGGTTCAAGTCTGGCCCTGGCTGGGCCACACAACAACATTCACAAAGGTGTCCCAAAGCTGTGTCCTTAGGGTCGTTGTTCTGTTGGAAGATGAACCTTCGCCCTGGTCTGAGGTCCATAGCACTCAAGAGCAGGTTTCCATCAAGGATGTCTCTGTACATTAATCTTTCCCTCCATCCTGACTAGTCTCCCAGTTCCTGCTGCTGAAAAACATCCCCACAGCATTATGCTGTTGGAAAATATTGGCCAGGTGATGAGCGGTGCCTAGTTTCCTCCAGACATGATGCTTGGCATTCAGGCCAAAGAGTTCAGTCTTTGTTTCATCAGACCAGAGATTTTTGTTTCTCATGGTCTAAGAGTCCTTCAGGTGCCTTTTGGCAAACTCCAGACAGGCTGTCGTGCCTTTTACTGAGGAGTGGCTTTTATTGGCCACTCTACAATATAGGCCTGATTGGTAAAGTGCTGCAGAGATTATTGTCCTTCCGAAAAGTGTCTCCTCTCTTCACAGAGCAACGCTGGACCTCTTTCAGAGTGACCATCAGGTTCTTGATCACTTTCCTGATTAAGACCCTTCTCCCCCTATTGCTCAGTTTGGCCGGGGGGTCAACTCTAGGTAGAGCCATGGTGGTTCAAAACTTCTTCCATTTACAGATGATGGAGGCCACTGTGCTAATTGGGACCTTCAATGCTGCATAACTTTTTCTGTACCTTTCCCCAGATTTATGCCTCAATACAATCCTGTCTCAGAGGTCTTCAGACAATTCATGGGACTTTCCAGATACACTGTATATGACATGGATGCAACTTGTACTTTTTTGTAATATCAGCAACCAACATGATTATCTGTTCCGGTATAAGACAAAAACTCCAGAAGGACTGATAGTCAGTACACCCTTTCAGCCCATGGTGACCCAAATAAGAGAGATTGTGAAAACATATTACTTTTCTTTCATTTACAAGTAAAAAATATATTTGCGTTCATTTAAAAGCTAACATTGTAAATATGTGAACTATTGCATCCAATCAAAAACAAACATTCGAACATTTTACATAAAGCAACTTGTCGACATTTGCATGTATTACATTTTTATATTCATCAATACATGTTAAAAATCTATTAATCAGTAACAAATGTACCTGCTTGTCATGCCCTGGCTGCGGCCCCTGGCCATTTCAGGGCATGCCGGCTAGAGAGGCCTCTAGCCCTCTCTATGCCATTGTGGGCTCCCCAGTCAGAGCAGCTGCATTCAGTTGACTCTGATTGGGGAGCCTACTTAGGTTAGGTTTGCACCACACCCAGTGTGGTTTATTGTTTGTTTGTGCTTGTCGCAACAGCTTCACGGTTTGTCCTTTGTTTGATTCATTTTCAAGTGAATACGCTACATGTTATTTGTACTTCGTTTTATGTTAGTTAAACCTTTCATTTCCGTTGACAGTTTCGTGTAGTTTGTACTTTTTTGTTTTTTGGATTAAATACACCTTTACTTTCGAAAATGTCTGCATTTGGTTCGACTCCACACCACGACCGTGACACTGCTGTTTATAGAAATAAGTGATTCATCAACTTTTTATTAATCATAAACATAACGGAATGCTTAGCTAACAGATGCGCTTAACAGATAAACAAAACAGGTAAACAAACTCCAATGAGCTCCTAATGTCCATTATTAGGCAATCGAACCATGCATGAGATCATTTCTTGATCACCATTCATACCTATTTTATATACAACACCCTAATTTATATTGGAATTCACTTCCTATATACAAAAGATGGACAAAGAATACAATTAATAAAAGTAATTGGCATCCACAATATATTATTCTATATTTAATAGAAATCAGACTTCGCTTTTCTATTCAACATAATATTGTAAATAATAAAACAAATAAACATGGCATGGAAAACATTATGGGTCCCTTAACCAATTATTTTGTTGCACAACCTGTAGAGGAATTCAGTGCAATCAAACATTTTCTGTAGCTCTCAATGAGACTTCCGCACCTGTTAACAGGTTGTTTGGCACACTCTTCCTGAGCAAACTGCTCCAACTGTTTCAGGTTTGATATGTGCTTTTTCCAGACTTCAAGTTTCAGCTATTTCCAAAGATGTTCAATAGGATTCAGGTAGAAGTCATAGGGTTATAATCCTGTCGGAGGACCCATGAACTGCGAATGAGACAGAGCTTTCTGACACAGGGCTGTACATTTAGCTCCAGAATGCCTTAATAGTCTTTAGATTCATTGTGACCTCCACAGATTCAAGGCACCCTGTGCCACATGCAGGAAAACAGCCCCAAAACATAACAGAGCCTCCTCCGTGTTTCACTGTAGGTATGGTTTTCTTTTCTTTGAAAGCATAGAGCTAATGTGACATAGAGCTGATATGACTTGCCAAAAAGCTACAGTTTTGAATCATCTGTCCAAAGGACATTCTCCCAGAAGGATTGGTGCTTGTCAATATGCATTTTAGTAAAGTCCTGTCTGGCTTTTTTATGTTCTTTCTAAAGTGGAGTCCTCCTGAGTGTTCTTACATGGAGCCCAATTTCGCTCAAAAAGTGACGGATGGTGCGATCTAAAACTGACATACCTTCACCATGAAGTTCATCTTATACGTCTTTGGCAGTAATCATTAGTTCTTTTTCTACCATTCGCACCATCCTTCTGTTCAATTTGTGGTTGATTTCCTCTTGTGGTGGCGCCCAGGGAGGTTGGCTACAGTTCCAGACCTTAAACTTTTTAACAATATTTGCAGTTGTGTTCACAGGAACATCAAGCTGCTTGGAGATGGTCTTGTAGCCTATACTTTTACCATGCTTGTCTATTATTTCCTTTGTGATCTCCTCAGACAACTCTGTCCTTTGCTTTCTTTTGTCTATGTTCAGTGTGGTGCACACAATGATAACAAACAGCACAGTGACTACTTTTCTCCATTAAAATAGTCTAAATTACATGTGTGATACTAATTATAGAAACTCATTTGTCTAAATTATGACAATAATCCAGTTATTTTGTATATTTTCTAAGGGGTACCAGCAAATGTCTCCAGGCCATTTTAGAATATCTTTGCAGAATAAGCAATAATTATAATTTTTTCCATAGCTCCCTTGCTTTATTCTATGACATACCAAAGACATGCAAGTATACATGATACAGTAGCTTTTAATTTCATGGAATTAAGCATTATTTCTGAGCTGCAAGAGTACCAACAAATCTGACCATGCTTGTAAATGCTAAGAATGTCATACTAATAATAGTTTGTAATTTTGCATTGGTGTCTTTTTGGAACATGTAGATTAGTTACTGAATATATGAGACACATTACCAGCTGGTTTCTGTCTCAAAACTCTGTAATCCAACAAATTACAGCAAAAGACCCAATTTGTTGTGAATTGTGTCTAAGAACAATGCCATAAATCCAAGTATCTCTGTGTTTTTCATATCAACCATGTTAGTGTGAAGATGTCACAATACTGCTTAAGTCATACTCTCTAGATGTGGAATACATTTTCGTAAACTCCATTGAGAATTCTGAGGTTACAAGTCTGATCTTCCCAGACATAAGTAACCAGTCCCATATGACATGATAAAATCCTGGATGTTTGTTAGTACTATTAGAGGTGTACCGCAGTAGACCAGACTACTAGCAATCAACATAGGACAGGGTGTCCCACCAAATCAGGTCAAGAACTGACTTACTGTAAAGTTGCTCATACAAGTAAAGGGGATCTTAAGGACTCTCTTGCCACAATCAAAATCAAAGTGCATGATTTAACTGTCAGAAACAGACTGCCAAAACTTAGCTTATGTAGAAGGAAAGGAAGAAACCTCTGTTCTTCCAAAAAAAAGATACAGCAATGCATGCATACAAGAAAACACTAACATGACAGTTTAAGCAACACTACATAGAAGACTGGGCTAAACAATGTAAGAGACTGACAGACAGTAACATGAAATGGCTACATAACGTTATTTCAACCATAAAGAGCAGCATTTGCCATTGAAGCCACCAACGTGCTTACTTGTTAAAAATGTCCCCAACTATGACATTTTTGTAGATGTGCTATGAATAAATGCTAAATAAATCTAATCAATTTGCTAATTTATTATTTTTGGTTGCTTGTCTGTCAGGTGACCTTTGTCTGTCAACAGTGATTACATATCCATATG
This sequence comes from Novumbra hubbsi, assembly GCA_016801125.1. Lineage (NCBI taxonomy): Eukaryota > Metazoa > Chordata > Actinopteri > Esociformes > Umbridae > Novumbra > Novumbra hubbsi. The sequence goes on from JACXGK010000003.1 coordinate 21,078, forward strand.
TCCAAATTTTGAAAGAAAAAGACAAATTTTCAGGAAGTATACTTACTCTTTCGGATGACTGTAGTTTTCAAACCAGGCTAGAACGTTCTCTGATAACACTAGGTTGCTAAGTCTATTGCTAACGTTGGGAAGTGTTGTCAGCACTTGATGGCATCAACACTGCACCCAATGCTAGCTCTGAAGACTGAATAAACTTCAGGCAGGAAACGGGTGTTCCCCTTTTTTTACTTCAGCATATCTTAATTAGGGTTGCTTAGTAACCAAACTCTAGATAAGGAGCAATTAGTTCATTTTAGAAAGTAAGATGACAGATTGGAGGTCTATAGTAGGTTGTGAAAACATCATTGAATGCTGAGCAATAAATTGCTACCCCTGCTCTCTTCTAGGACCTATTGATATACATGATACATTTGAACCAGGTCAACCTTAGTTTAACACAGATTTTTGGAGCCAATAATCAGAGATTTTAAAAATGTTGCTTCTTGACCTACTGGTGTCAGCTAATTGGGTTTACAGAGACACCAGATGCATAGCTGTGCACATATCCATAAGTCCTAGGCTCTTGTGGTTACAGAAATCAACTTCACAAGGTCAACATCTTCAACAACAATTGTTAACAGATTAAACAATGGGGCCTGTATTTAAATGCACATTACCAGAAACAGGTAACAATAATAAGAACACAGCTGTGAACTCGGCACACTGGATGCTAGGCACCTGAGAGAGGGTTATTATTGATAAAAAAAAGACCAGATCATTATAATCAGCAATGTTCTAATGTATATGAGTAAAACAAGATGCTATTTGACTCCTAGAGTATAAGCAGATAGTGTGAGCTCTCTATGCAAAAGGTACTCAGTTGATGCTTTCTCAACTGAGCATATTGCTGTCGTAGGGGTTCCCTCCAGTGGAAATGTATTTGCATTTAACATTTAAATTCCCGATAACTCTTTAACGTGAATAGCCCACCTGTTTCTCTGGTAACTCTGCGTCTTCCTGTCTTTGTCTGGCCGTATCTGTTTATCTCGACTCATTTATCTTTTCCTTCCCCTCTACTTCCAATAACTCCCTCTGATTCCTTCTACACTTTGGCTTCATCAAATCTATGTTTATCTCCCTTTCCCTTATGTCTCAGTCTTAGCCATTTAAATCCTTTTTAAATAACAAGGAATTACTCCCCTTGGTATTCTAAGGTTGTGTTTGTAACTGCTACCAGTTGGACACTGTAGTAAAAACGGAGGAGAAATAAATAACCCCGGGTTGTTAAACCATGGATTGTTGACACTGTGCAGGTGGTGGCCTGCTTATTGTCCAGCTGACTCAGGAATGTGGAGCCCCTGTGGGCATGAGGCAGCTGAGATCTTTTTCGCAGCCGAGGGAAGGAGGAGCATTACTAAGTGTTTACTTTACATACACCCACACTTGGTGCAGGAGACAGACCTAAAACGACACCAAAACATGTACGGTCATTTAAGTTCTGTGGACTGCATCCGGTTCCAAAACATAATGTTCCATTAAGTTTGTCAACAAATAAACATTAAGAATCTGCTAAGAATTTTCTGTATTTTGACAGACAGTACAGATATACACAGAGCTAGCCCATATAACCCAATACATGAATACAGGCCGCCTGTATAGAACATAGGTACGTTAAAGCTCCTGTGGGAATGCACTACAGATGGGTTGAAGAGTCAGGCGTCAGCTTTACAGAGGTTGAGGGGCACTTTCTACCTCGACCACTGGTCCTGGGGCCCTTATAGCCTCCTGATTAATGGGTGTCACTTTGACTGCCTGGATCTATCTTTGGCCTGGGAGACTTACAACAGTGTTACCAAGACAGAGAATGCAGGCATGCCTGAATCCAGCCATGTGCAACCAGGCCTCTGATATGACTGCCTTTAGCTCCTACAATGGCATAAATATATCCAGGATGCCGGCTACTTAGCGATGCCATGATGGGCCTTTTTGGATTGTCATGTTTGTAAAGCCTGGTGGCTAGCAGAGATAAGTATGCGTCAGGGGCAACAGAAGTAGCATAGGCTATATGATAGCTGTTAACTAGCCAAACCCTGCCCAGACTGAAACCAAATGTATTTGTATTCGGGAATACATTTGATACATTTTCATCAGATACTCAAGGTAGTGTAGAAAATCAACTAAACACAATAATTCCTTTTATATAGATGTTTTCCAGTCAGAAACACACTTAGGTCAAGCGGGAATACTTGTCCTGCACACATTGGAGCCAAAATAATACAGAAACTAAATGAACGAGCCTGTAATGACCAGAAACAATAATCGTATTATTAGTTTGCTCTATTGCTATAAATGAAGACAATTATACAAATTCTAGTTGCCAGCTAATCTTCAACAGACCTCTTCCAAATACAACCACGGATGAACATTGTGCTGTACATAAGTAGGAGTATTCTTCCGATGATGTCATGACACCTTGCTTGTTATCTAACTGAAACAGGAGACGTTCTAACATGTTTTTGAGGGGAAGAACATTGTTCTCATCCATCAGCTATAGTTTGCTATTTTCACAGAAGTAAAGTTGATTTTATATTTGGAGATTCAACAGATATTTGTTGTAAACCTATTCAAATGTTAATTGATTTGTAATGATGATCTGGCCCAAGGCATAACAATGCTAGACAATGGAAAATTACACCTAAATACATTATGTACAAGTAGAAAATGTGAAAAACAATTATCAATAAATTACAACAATTAAATTCTATGTATGTTTTTTAGACATACACCATATAAGAGTTTTTCATAGTCCTGCCTAGAATAGAATATTTTGAATGTGGAATAAGTTACTATGATCATTTTTGAAAAATGTATTGCAATATCATTGTGTTTTTCAATGGTAGAAATGTGTATAAAATCAGATGTTTATATTAAATCAAAGTGGTCCAGTCTAATATTTAATATTTTTGAAAAGTCTGTCATTGTAATCAGTGAAGAATGCATGTTTTTTTCCCTTTAAATATGTTTACAGCGAAAGTCTGTTGAATCTCTGAAAATAAAACCAACTTTACCTTGGTGCTATTTTTCCTCCCCAGCTGTCCCAACGCTTGAGGCACTGAGGGTCTACTGCATAACACACAATAAATCATGGTGAATATCCATTACAAGTGATAGTGTAGCCACTACTTAAAAAAACTAATGTATGTTAAATAATTAAGTGACGTGAAGTCATATTTAAGTGCTGAGGTCAATTAGCTAATCTTTATTAACCTGCAAAAACCCCAACAGTGTTCCATAACTTAGTTGAATCATCCCTCGATTAACAGTGTGCCAGTACGTATTGCTAGGGTTCTGTCAAGCTAATCTCTTTGTTGAGCTTATACAATGTATCTTTACTTGAAGACATACAGAAAAAATATAGACAATATTTAATCTGAGTTATTCAGCAGAACTTCCTAAATAACAGCTACTTTCAGTGTATGCTGTTCTTTCAGAACCGTGTGTCATTTTCTAAAGAAAAGGCCCCAAACGAAAACAGACAGATATATTATCCACCTGTCTCTTCAGTTGCTGTACTGTACCTCTTCACACAGATCCTACCCTTTTCCCAGTGCCAGTCAAAAACAAAAACAGAGTAGCTGGACAACAACCATCCAGGTGCTTGAGGTTCATTGGAACATATTTTCTCTTTTAACATTGACCTTGGGTCTAAGCACTGGAAATGAATGTCATTCCACTGGAACAGGATGGGAGAGGTTACTTTTTGAGTCAAAAACATCCAGGGCGTGTTGAGGCCTTGATCATAAAATCACTGGAAGTAGTAGTGACTGCAGACCATTGTGTGGGAGGTGATGTTCAATCTCTCATTTAATTTCATTTCTATTGTTCCTGTTTAATTCAGTGTGAGTAAAACAGGAAAGTTCAACACTCAACTGAAACTTCACACTTTGACAGCTTTCATTGCCACCATCATCACATCATGAGGTGTAATTACCTTGACTAGTTGTTAATAAGAGATTCTCACATTCATGAGAAAGATGTTAATCTGAGGAGAAGCAGGATTTTTATTTTGGTTTGACTAAAAAATATGTAGCATAACAGCAGTCTCTCTTCTTTTTCTACAGTGAACGTCACCCTCCATTTAAACCAAGCGGGGGCACAGAAGGAAGGATGACACAGGTGCCAGCAATAAATAAATTAAAGGTTGGCTGGCAGTCAGCTCACAATTAAAGAGACAGACAACTTAGTCTAACAAACTCCAGCTGCGCTCAACCAGGCCTCTGCTGTGACTGACGTCATTTCCTACCATTGCATAAACATACCTGGGTTGCCTGCTTAAATTCCATAGTGGGCATTTTTATATGGTCCGGTTCATAAAGCCTGGTGGATAACAGAGATCATTGGCATTATTGGAAATGGGACATTTTTAATAAGTGCCAGGGTGTGAATGTTTCATGACACAACTTTAATTACTGTACTCAATGCAGTCACAGACAACACAGTAAAGTCCAGTCTTTCAGAAGGACGTAAATACAGCCGTCCCCCATTGAGCATTTGCTGTGTTTACAGAATTTACAGCGTTTGCTGTGTTCTAGATTGATGTACATGACAGCGTGTTCCAGTTCCTGCCAATATCCAACAACTTCACACAACCAGTATAATGTATAAGAGCGGGACAACATTCCACAGCGCACAGTTAAAAGCCTGATTTGTCACGCTGCATGAGGCAAATGAAGGTCACACCAGACAGTGACTTGTTTTCTGATCCATGCCGCTGCTTCATTTTTCAGGCTATCTGTGACCAATACTGGCATGTCTGTATACTCATAGATTAAGGCCTAAAGACTGTGTTTCAAATCACCGATTTCCATATTGGAATTGTAACTTGTAAATACATGCTTGACGTTTTATCATTTATAATTTTGTTTAGTGTAATTTGACCAAAGCTAGTGGATTTGTTAAGAAAAGAATCCTCAGAAAGTAGTTATTTTAAATAAGGGGGCCACATACCATTGTTGAAATAGAATTGCTGAGATAATGGAAAAGTATAGGGAAATCATTTTGCTGAGGATGAATATGTAATTGGTAATTGTTTGCAAAACTCATTGGAAGTATAAAGTGTTATGTTTGCCAGTACTTAAGAAATGTGAATTGTTCTAATCCTCTTTGTAGGAAAATATACATTTTTACCAGTTAAGTGAGCCACAACTGAACAAGCCAAATATAACATTTTAGCATGAAACCTCTTCCCCTAAATAATCTCTATCCTCCAGCCTTTGTTTTCTTTTGGACCTCAATGTTGCTCACACTATACTACAGTGCCTCAGAGTGCTGTGCCAAACTGTGGAACTACCTTAAGCTGTTTCAACTCCTACCTCTCAAACCTCAGGCAGTAGGTATCCCTTGGTGATTTAAGATCAGAGGAGTCCAATGTAACCTGTCGACCAGAGAGGGATTGGCGCTAGCTCCGATTATTTTTCTGGTCTACATGCTGCCAAATGCCAGATCTTTATTCTAAACGTTATAAAACATTAGAAATGTAATCTGTTATTATTACTGTTACTATAAACAGTACTGAAATAGTAAGCAAGAAATATAACAAATCATTTTTTTATTAGGTTATGAACAATGTAATTATGCAAGATCTCCATTTATTACAGAATGCAGGTTTTCCTACTTACAAAACATGTAGAGGTTTGTAATTTTTATCATAGGGAGAGGATGTATGAGAGCGATACCGGACAGTCAAAATCCCTACTAAACCCTAGGCTGTACACAGCTGTTTTGTTACAACTTTCTTTTTATGGCAAAGAATGTTTCCCGATTCTTTGTGGTCACTACAGATCCTATGGTATCTTAAGAGTGAGTGAAGTGAGAGAGTCAGACAACTGGAGTTTGTAACCCCATATAAATAATCTATATATCCAGTAAATTAATGTGCATGCACACACAATTTTGCATTAGGCCAACAGGCCCACAAATTGTATCCACCACTATAAAAAACCAAGTGCCTGACTACAAAGGAGACCTTTATTTTGCTTCGTGTTTGTGTTACACTTTTGAAAGGATAAGTAAAACTGGGGGGGAGTGACCCCACGCTTGGTCTGGTCAGTGGGCTGGGTGGTGCCACTACTTTTTTTTGTGTCAAAAAAGAAGCAAAGAGTGACAAGTTCTGTTAACCTCTACCTAATAGGTTTGGTGCATTGAATTCACAGATCCCTTCTCACACACTGGAAACTGGTGTCATCAGCCTGGTGGAGGAGGGGAGCTTTTTATGCTGCACCTGTTAAGCAAGATGGACCTGGCCTAAGGGGGGACAGGAAAAGACTAGTGTCTGTGGGGTTGTAAAGGTCACTTTTGTAAAATGTGAATAGCTTCACACAATATGGATCCAATTCAAACACAAACTGGTTAAATTGGGGCGTTGGGTTTGTAACATCCGAACCACAAAATAATTGTAAACATTCAGTTATGAAATTATATTTTAAAAGATAATACCAGGAACATATTTGTACTTATATATATTTATTAATCATTTATATAAAATGTAAATTGTTAACAACAAAAATCTCCAGGTTACCCCATTCAAGGCAACAAAGCACATTTTTAGATAACATCTATGAACTGACTGATATGTCTGATGCAGACCGATTGTCTTTCACATTCAATTGCACTGAAACAAAATGGAAAAAATTGTTTTCAATTACACAAACTGTTCATATATAGATATATGTACAGTTTACATCTCAGTATGCAAGCATTGTCAGACTGCTAACACAAAATGCAATCAAATTTAAATATGCAGCTGTCCACCCAAATCCATCCCAATAAAATACACATAACTCGCACTGGTGTGGTCACAATAGCTCTATGTCAAATGCAAATCTCCCATCCATCCCATCTTGTATCAGGTTTTATGCTTATTTGATAGATGTCACTGTGCTCACAGAAGGGTTTGCAGCAGATTATTTTTGACATATCAAAGGGGGACCCACAAAGATCAATTGTTGATCCAATTGTATTTCCACTTTACATTAATGATAGTGGTCTGTCTGCTAATAGTTGTAAGCTACATCTCTGTGCAGATGACACTGTGTAATTTGCTATTGCTCCTAAGGTTGACTAAGCTTTGTGGACTACGCAAATCTCGAATTATATCATACATCATGCCTATCAGAAAAATTCAATCCAATGTCTTTCATGCCAGGTATTAAATATGGCAATATTATTTATATGAATGTTTCTACCTCGGTTTTCAAACCTCTCACGGCAGTTCATCCTAGTGCATTGTGTTTTATCACAGGGGATAGTTTCTGCCCACACCATTGTTCTCTGTTTGAGAAGTAGGTTGGCCCTCTTTGAAGTCAAGCAGATTCCTGAAATTCACACTTTTTGTTTTTAATGCTTCCTGCACAAATGACCACTATATATTACGTACTTCCTGACATAAACTAGCCTCGTGGATTAGTTAGGTAGATCAGCATTTAGTTTTTCTCCACCTCACATTTGGAATAAATCCCAAGATAATTTTAAACTGTTGTACAAAAAATACACATTATTTCTTAGCATTTTTTTTGGTCAGTAGTTACAAAACATAACAACCAGCAGTGCTATGTTTGACACAGTCACTCATAGATCAAGCGATCTATTGCCTGTCGAACTCCCTGTTTTCTCACCTGTGTAATTAGTGTAGACCGATAATTGTACTGTTTTATAAAATGTTGTGCTCTCTCAAATCGATATTTAAATGTTGTTTGTACTTCTTTCACATAAAGGTGATTACGTTAATGTATTCGCAATTTACAACGGGTGTTGTAAATTAATAATGCATCCTTTATATATAATCAGAATAAGTTTGTTACATGAGATAACAACATGGTTGTGTTGAGACAAACTGAATTTAGATAAATAACCATTCATGAAAAGCTCTGACTTTTTAATTTCAATTGATTTGTGTAACTCATAAACTGTAACATACATGCAGTTTACATTTATTCGTCTCAATGAACATACACAACATGTATTTTAATATACATAACAGAGCACAAAAAAAATATTCAACGTAAATTTACTTACTGACTTTTAATCTCCATTGTATACTATATATCCGGCATGATGACTGTCTGCGCACCCAAAGAGTAGGGGGCAGCTCTAATTGGTTTCTCAATGAGCGATCATCACTAGTTCTCTGGAGGGTCACGGTGTCTGCGGGTACGCGCTACGCGGAACTGTCAACCTCCCGCTAGGTTGTTTTAAACACCGATTTAAAACTGATCTGTTCAGCACCTTCCCAAATAAACACGTGGATTACAAAGAGAGCCTACTCTACACGCACGCCGGAGCCTGGTTCTTGTATTGGAATTTATTGTTTTTTAACCAAGAACCTGTTTAGAAATTGTTGCCTGTCTGGTTGATATTCAAAGAGAAACCGTTAAGGCTAAAGTTTCCGCAGATTTCAACATGAGTGACCTGGAAGATGACTTTGCCAAGATTTTAATGTTGAAGGAAGAGAGGATACGGGACTTGGAGCTGCGTCTGGCGGGCAGGGAGGACGAGATACAGGAACTGAAAAGGAAACTGCACAAATGTCAGTCCGTTTTGCCCAGCGCTCAACTAATTCAACCGACGACCAGGACTCGAGCACAAGGCATCTCTGCCGAGCCTCAAAACTATCAGGACCTGTCGTCACAAGCCTTTCGAAAATATGCAAAGTCTGACCGGTAAGATTATATAGGCATTTAGGTTGTATTAAGCAAAACAAGTTTGCTATTGTTACTGGTTGCATTTGATTACTTTAAACACATAAATAAACAGTGTCAGCCTATTGGATGTAACTGACTCAATATTACAAGAGAGCAGAGCCCTAATACCGGAGAGAAACATGAATGGGGCGCAGCGATCGTGTTCATTCTTGGGGCTGATGACGTAACTCTAAGTCAGCTTCCGAGATGCGTTTGTAATTGATCCGATCCATCACTGCATTCCCACCGGAGGTGGAGTGGAGGAAGCACTATGCATTATTGGCTTTTAGTCGCTGCTGAGCGCCCAAAGTGTACGTATACACTATATATAAAACTCCTCCAGAAAAAGCTTTTGGCCGTATGCTTTCCCCAACACCTCGTGTTGCACCATGTTTGATGACAACAATTATAAGGGCTTATTATTTTATGAATTTACTACTTAGGTTTGGTAACTGACTGTAAAATTGTATCACGTCACGAAAACCAACATACCACGGGGTTAAATGCCCATTTTGTAGGCCTGTTAATGGATATACATATATTTTATTTATTTGAAGGTAAGAATAGCAGTGATAGAGTGGTGGTTCCAACTTCCAATATAGAAGCAGGTAAATTCTACATACATTCTTAATGTATGACATGCTAGCTTTAGCTAGCATGTCATTAATTATATTAATATATATTATATTATTATATTAATAATATAATATGTATATAAATAATATATAATTATAATTATAATTTCGGAAATTTCAGTGGAAATTTTAATATTTTAATGTAGTTGGTAAGCAATGTTGCTAAAAAATACAACCCCTATTACCGTCTACCGTCCCCAAATATTGGCCACCTTTTGTATTTTGTTGAATTACATGACGCAATCGCTGTTCCAATTCATCCCAAAGGAGTTCAATGGGGTTGAGGTAGAGGTCTGTGCAGGCTCCTTTGAGTTCCTCCACACCAACATCATCAAACCATGTCTATATAGACCCTGTTTTGTGCAAAGAGGCTCAGTCATTCTGGAACACGGTACTCTGTGGTGAGAGATGCAACAGATGATAGGCAATTTTCCCATGCTTCAGCACTCGGTTGCCCCCCCCCCACTGTCAATTTCAGTGCTTGGGCTGTTGTTGCTCCGTTTGGTCATAAACATTCACAACAGTAGCCTGCTGGAGGTCATTTGTGGATAAAAGTATTGGGCTACACCTCTTAATCATTGAATTCAGTCCCATTGCTACAACTGTATCAAATTAAGCACCTGAACATGCAGTCTGCCTTTATAAACATTTGTGAAAGAATGGGTCGTTCTAAAGAGCTGAGCATGGTACTGTAATAAGATGCCACCGTTGGACCAAGTCATTTTGTGGAATGTATTCCTTCCAAGTGGTAGTGTTTAGGAACCACAGCAACTCTGACCATGTAAAGATACATAGCAGGGTCGCCATGTGTTGAGGTGCTCAGTGCGTAAAAGTTGCCAACGGACTGCTGACTCAATAAGAGACTTCAGAGTTACAAACGTCCTCAGGCATTTACATCAGCACTAAAACTGTGCGCTGGGAGCATCATGCGATGGGTTTCTATGGTCGAGCAGCTCTACGCAAGCCTTACATCACCAAGCACAATGCCAAGCATCGGATGGAGTGGTGTAAAGCACAGCGCCACTGGACTCTGGAGCAATGGAAACGTGTTCTGTGGAGTCTGGGTTTGGCAAATGCCAGGAGAACATTTCCTGCTTGACCGCATTAGGGATAATGCTACAAATTGTATGCTTCCAACTTTGTGAGAACAGTTTGCGGAAGGCCCTTTTCTGTTCCAGCATGACTGCCCCAGTGCACAAAGCAAGGTCCATGAAGGCGTGGTTGGATGAGTTTTTGTGTGGAAAAACTGGCCCTCATAGAGCCCTGACCTCAACCCTATTGAACACTTTTGGGATGAACTAGAATGGATATTGCGAGTCAGGTCCTCCCATTCAACATCAGTGTCTGACCTCACTAACCCTTCTTCTGTAGAAAAGGGCAAACATTCCCACAGACACACACCACAATCTTGTAGACGCCTTCCCAGAAGAGTGCAAGCTGTTATAGTTGCAAAGGGAGAACCAACTAAATATTCATATCTATGGATTTATAATGGGATGTCATGCAAGCTCCTGTTGGTGTAATGTGTAAGTATCCCAATACTTTTCTCCTTATAGTGTACCAGTCCTGCTGCTGGGTTGATGCCTTTCAATGGCACTTGTGTAATGGCCCGTTTCCTGGTATCTCCTCCATGCTCCTGAGACTACTGGGAGACAGCATGTAAGGATGTGCCATCCCGGGCTGCTTGTGCAACCTGAATGGGCTGCTATTGAGGCCTCATGCTACTAGTAGTGACAAGGTAGTCACCACTCTGCGAAAGACTGCGCAGGCAAATAGTGCAACAATTTAGGAATAACGTTTCAGAATGTAAAACTGTAAAAACATTTACTGTACATAGTATAATTTAAAGATTCTGAAAATCCTGAGAAATCTTTGTATGCAAAGGACAAGGCCAAAAACCAATTTGAATTGCTGGGATCTTCGGACACTCAGCCAGCACGGCATTAAAAACAGACAAATCTTTTGTGGAAATCACTGCATGGGCTCAGGAACACTTCCAAAAATGTTTATATATTCCACCTGGTGTTTCTGTTACATACTCTCAATAGTAAGTGAGGTTCCAGACTGAATTCATTTCATGATTTCATTGAATATCTTCTGGACAAATAATCATCATAGCTGCCAGTATTGGCGGCCCAAGTCCACAGCCAACTGATGAAAAGAAGACCATGTCTTTCATCACTGATTAAAGAAGGGGATGGGTTTTGTTATTTACCAGATCTGTCTGTCCCGACTGGCTTGTGGCTCCACTAGGGGTCAGAAACACTGAGAAGGTGACCTCTATTTGTGTCAGACCTGGCACCAGCCCCCATCGGATTACATAGCCATAGCAATGGATCCTGTTGATATTGATCGCCATAAGAATGGCTGAGCTGGAAGAATGGTGAGGTGAAATGTAAAGCCTGTCTCTGGCAGAGGTGGTTTGAAGGTTATAGAGAAGCGGTGACAGACAGCTACTGTATCATTAGACAGGGTTTGAATGCTGGGGACACAGTTATTTCCAAGTGGGACAGATGCCAATGCTCATTTCCTCAGGAAGGTGCTTGGTCAATGAGGAGAAAATAAGCTCTAGTCTATTTTTAAGTTGTTATTTTTGTTTACCAAGCACAGTATAAATGTAGGCTGCTTGGAGATATGCCAACATGTAAGTCACACATCAGGACTAGCTGACTTACCCACTATTGCTAAGTTGTTACAGTGGGGGTGAGAAGTTTGTCATTTAGAAAAGATTATTACAAATTATTGTATAAATAAATACAAAATCGAAGTTACAGTGCCTTCTACTAATATTTGCACTCATTATGTGCAAAACAGTCTGTGAAAAAGTCCTTACTGTTTATCCTGTTGGTCTTTCATTCAACATTCTATCTAAAATCAAACCTTTAATTGAAGTAAATTATTGAAACAATAAATGTTAAAATACATGAAATAAATATTTTTCTTCAAAAACATGTGCCACATTTATATTTATTATTATTATTATTATATTTATAAATGTGGCACCCCTAGAAATTCTAATGAGTACAATTAGTATGTAAAAAGTATATTTCCATTCATATTTTACATTGAAGTGATTTGGAACACTTAAGTGGTAAGCTTGTTTCACTTCCTGTTTCACTGGGGTATAAATATGAGGTGAGACTCTCTTAAAGGAGTGGCCAAATATAATGATTACACTTGTAGTTGATCAATTGATTTCTTATATAAACGTATGATAACCTACATTTTGTTGTAGAATTATCTAATACAAGAAAATTCTGGCTCAGTCAATAGTCAACTTTGTCATAGTACTTTTAAGATCAATATTTGATCTTCTTTCAAACAATATCTATAGATAAAGGTGATGTAATAAAGGTGATGTAGCCTTCAAAGGAGGCAGTTAGGACAGCTTATGCCGATACCCTAACAGCTGGTATTGATATGAAAGACATTTCCTACAACTGTCTACCAGTCTCTGACATCAACTGGGAGAATGTCTTTCCCATTCCTCTATGCAGAATATTTTCAGCCTTGTGATGTTTGAGGGGTTTCTTGCATGCACAGCCCGTTTCAAATCACCCCACAGCATCTCAATAGGATTAATATCCGGCCTTTGACTTGGTCACTCTAGTACTCTAATTTTTTTTGTTTTTGAGCCAATATTTGAGGGAACTTTCTCCTAGTTGATGTCAGAGACTGGAGGACAGTTATAGGAAACATCTTATTTATGGGGTGTCCTAATTTTTTCACATGACACTATGGTCATCAGGTACCCAGACAACCTAAAACAGATTACATCTATGTTGGCATTTTGGTCCTGGTCTAGGTTTTGGACTAATCTTTGTTTGTGGGACCAGCCCTTAATTATAAAACATATTTTTTATAGGTTTACTATATGTTATTTCTCCCTTTTTAGTTATTTTTTACAAATTATTTACGATATAATATGTGCTTGGTGACAGAGTATATTTGGGAATTCCTGTGCAGGGATGCACTGGAGAGGCGTGTTTTCTTGTTCAAAATATTTGAACCCAGAATGGTGTGAGGTGGACTCCTGTAAAACATTTAGTAATTACCATGCAGTAAAGCATGTACACTTAATATCTATCGGCTCATTAAATCATGGCTGAAGCTAAATTGACATTTTTATGAATGATTAAATGATTCACTTTCAAATGTGATTTCAATCAGAACCCACTTAAATGTCTAGGCTTTTAACTGCCCTTGTCACACTATTACAGTCTGTCCTATATCAAACCGTGTACATATATCCAACATGCATCTGCTCCGAACAAAGGTGGGTACAGTGCTCTGCTATGATTGTGTGAGTGGCTTATTCACCCTACCTGCTCAGTCGCTGCTATCAGATATAGCCACACGAGGGCAGTTTTGGTCTATCTTTAAGTTATAATACTGTCTGGTGACTGGCTATTGTAGAATGGAAAGAGGTTGAGGCCATTCAAACCAGAAATGTGATTGAAGTAATGTCCTGGATTATGATGTTCTCTACGTATGCCTCTTTTCATTCATGGTTGTGGTACAACAAAAATAGAACATTGAGAAACCGTTATCTGTACTGGTTAGGCAAATGAAAAATAATCAAATTTCGTTCCTTAAAAATTATAGTTTTCAATAAATTTAATTTCCTCATTGCAAGATCTCCTGCACTGAACATTTGTTTTGACCATTAATGCAGGCAAACATATTTGGCAGATACTTGGATGATTTCTCCACATTGTATCCCTTTAGATCCTTGATAATTTGTTCTTAAGGATTGCTGTCTTAGTTGAAACTACAGATGTCCATTTAAAAACATGTGTCTTCTGTGGATCTTAGTGTGTTTTTGGTGTTATTGTCTTGTGGACCGATCCACTTGCATCCAAGCGTCAGCCTCCTCACAAAAGGTATGAAAAGAGTTACTAAGATGCCTGTCATTTTTACATTGCAGGATACTAACAATTTTGAGCAGAAAAAATACATTAACGATTTGATTAATGTTAAACTGCAAAGGTCCTTGTTGTTTTAAACTGCGCATATGCCTATAAATCAATTAGTGAATACCTAGTGAATACATTGTTACTATCCAGCAGTTAACAGCATTTAACAGCATTTTAATTCAGAAGGATGTCTGTAGATCAAGAAAAATTACATTAATCACACTTCCTCAATAGTGTATAATATAAGTAATTATCATAAAAGAGATGCCTATATGTATTTGCCTGCCAAGCTCATGAGTTATGAGGCAAGCTCTAATCTGCTAGATGTGATAGTACAATAAAATCACATAGTGTGTGCTAAACTGTGTTCTGGGGGTAACACAACCTGCTGAGACCAATGTTCAGGTCCTTGTGGTTTCTTGAAACAGTGTCCCCTTCACCTATCTCCTATTGTTAATACTGACATCCGAAATGCATGAAGCGAAAACATCCCATTTTTAGAATGGTCAATTTAATGGAGGAAGAAAAGCAATTAAAGTAAAAAATGCATCCTGTGCAATTTGTCCTTTGGATCCTAAAATCTGGAGTAATTATTAATCTGAATGCTTTTCCTGTCTGAATGAGGTAGTCAACATTGACTGTTGTTAAAACCAGTAGTGTCTTCCCTCCCTAGTCATTAAGCCTTGTGAGACTTCTACACGATTCAATCTTGTGAGTGCGGGCTGCATTATTCCTCAGATTCCTGTAGGCGCTCTTCTCGCCTGCCTTCTTTCCGGGTCGCAGCCTTAATGCACTCAGGGAGGACCAGCCTGCCTTACCACTGAGACTCTCAGACCGAGAGAGAAAGACCAACTTTATATTTCCAGGCGGCTGTGCTCAGGGTGTATACCTCGAAAGTCTCCTTATCTGCTCCATCTGCCTGTAGATAAAGCATCCATCGCCAAAAGGAGAACAAGAGTCTTGCGAATCAAGAAGGACCGTTGGGAAGATACATGTTGAATGCTGTCGGTGCAGGATAAAGTTTTCCGTCTGAGTGGAAGAAGAGAAGGACTTGACTGGATAGTTTTGGATAAAGTTTCTTGAAGCCCCCTTTGGTGTCTGGGATGAACATGGGCACGTTGCGCGACCTCCAATACGCGCTTCAGGAGAAGATTGAGGAGTTGCGGCAAAGGGACACGCTCATTGATGAATTAGAACTGGAGCTTGACCAGAAAGACGAGCTGATACAAAAACTACAGAACGAGCTGGATAAATACCGGTCTGTCATTAAACCAGCCACTCAACAGGTTGTGAAACAGACGGAGCAGCAGGACCAACAGCGGACCAAGAGACAGGCGATATCTGCAGAACCCACTGCCTTTGACATCCAGGATCTTAGCCATGTCACGCTCCCCTTCTACCCCAAAAGCCTACAGTAGGTTTACAACAGCCAAAAGGGTTTCTACGTTTCGCATTATGTTTTGACTTCATGTTGTACACCCGCATCTGTTTTTCTTTTGGTGCTGTGCATTCATGTGAGAGTTGTGTTGCCTACTTCTTCACTGTTGTGTGGCTGTCTCATTGGTGCGAGACCTGTTAAAATCTTATAGACATTCGAAGTAAAATGTTACACATCGACATACTCACAAGCAAATACTGTGCATACCCAACATTGGGTACGTTTTGTCTGCTACATTTAGCCTTATTCTTTTTTACTAATGAAATCGAGCAGATTCTTGAAGATTGAAATCTAAGGTCAGTTACTAATTATGTGTTGTATAATGTATTTAGCATGTTGATGTATTTTTCTGAAAGAGATTTTATAGTTTTAGTGGTATGTAGCGAAGGAGCAAAAAAAGCATCCCATTCTACTGACATGATCAGGGTGAATGTGCCTCCTCTAGGAGTCCAATTATTGAGGTAGGTTAAATGGAACACAAGTCCTGCTCTGTGTAATGTGGATGTGTTTGTTTAATCCAAATTGTGATGAGAGACAGTGCTAGGATACTTCTCTACGAACTGTTTACATACTGTTGACAGACGTGCAGTTTCTCCAAACACACTTAAACAGAGACACACACACACACACACACACACAGAGACAGAACTCCACTCTCATTCTCTCTCAAGGATTAAGAGATTTCGCACCATGTTGCACTTGGTTTTGACACTTAAAATCAATACCCCTCAAGGAGGATAAGACAAATTGAATGCTCGCTTCTGAAAATCAAACCCTGAAGAAATGGTGTATTGATGCAATACTATGTATTATTTCCGACAGAGGGCAGTGCAATTTGACTGAGCACCACCCATGGTGAATGGGTGGATGTGACTCCTTGTGGGAGGATGGGGGCCTGCAAGCTTAATCGTGGTTGTTGACTGAGGAAACCGCTCTGAGAAAATGAAAAATGTTTTGGTACTCATTTAAAAATGAAATAGTAAATAAAACAATGAATAGAGTAGACAGAAGGCAAAATTGTGATAACACATGATGAAGCTATTGTCAGTAAAACAAGTCGAAAAATGCTTACGTCATGCATACTGTCAAACAAGGAGGTTTTTGAAAGGCCATGCTTATTACCTTTCAAAGATGTATGTATAATATAAAAATTATCCATTTTGTATTAAAACTTAGGAAAGTGTTTAGGGTCCTTTCGACCTGGACATTCATAAAATGTATGATTAAATGCATGATTAAACGGTATGACCAGTATGTGCTTGGATTTTGATATGGTCAGCGGATAAAATCCATCTGAGACACATTACTGGGTTGTAGGCAAGAAAGAAAAAACTGAAACACACTGAAATCACAAATTTTCCAACTCTAGGGACCTTCAGAAACTTCACTATGAGACATTGTCAACACACGTGAGGGAGGCCAACCCTCTGGCTCACGGACTGTAATACTATTCTGTTAACATCAAAGACACAGAGAATCAGCTGAAAAATAGGCCCCGCTGAGTGGCCAGCTGTGTCCATGGTAGGCAGATAAGAATGGTTCTATCCAGACGGTCTGCAGCACATGTAAAATGCATTGTGGGTTTCATTGAGGAAGAGACACCATAAAGGAGGCTTAGCTGTACTTGTCAGCATTGTGTCTTGTCTTCTGCCCTCATTTCTTTGTTTTTCTTCAGAGGCAAATCGAACGTATTGGATACCTGTTTGTCTTACCAGTTATCTGATGAGGACATTTGATGGAGGCTTACGTTGTTATTCTTTTTTGAGCGAGTATTGAGTTGTGTAGGCGCTAGCAAAAAGGGATCAAAGATTTAAGAAGTGTGTATGTCACATGCTATTGTCTCTGGAAGAGCCTCTGTGCCTAATGCAACCGTGAGTCAGATTATCACCATGTGATCGCTTGTAAAATCCTCACTATGAGCAAAGCGATCGTCAGTAGCAGGCTAGTATAAGATTATTATTTTATTTGTTTACAATATTGCAGGGGACATTCATCTATAAAAAATAGGAGACAGCAACCAGCTACTACTTGCAGGATATACTAATGTTCTACTACTGGAGGTACAGATAATATGGCTCTTGCAATTTATATTTATGATTAAATTGTTTGTATGATTATTCCGGCGCACCTGCATTATAAAGGGGATTTTTACCGATTCATGCATGTGGCCTAATTTTGAATATTCCTTTTACAACCCTAAGGAACACGTCTGTATGGTAGTGATGAAGGTTGAACATACACCCAAAACGCACACATTTGTATTTTGATCGTTGCGCGAACTGGAAACCCCATATCCCCTATCCACAAGCCCTTAACCTAGCCCTAATCCTAATCCATACAGTGACTTAATCTTCACGGAATCAATTCAGTGTTAGAACCCCTATTCTAACTCTATGCACAATTGTACGTTTGAACCCAACTCCGAGGCTGGTTAAAAGTGGTGACCTGCAAAGAAACCTTGTGCAGGCAAGGTTTTTTTATGTTTGTGGATAACAGTCCCAATAAATCCAAACAGTCCTGGATCTCACACATGGGAATCATATTTACAGTACATCCCAAGCATTTATTGTGGAATTTAGACCAACTACATTCCTGCCCCGCAAAATGTTGGTCTAAAAGGAAAATTCCACAGGCTGTAAAAAATTAACCACTGCATTAGATAAATATAACTACCTATGTTCCATGAGTGATTCTTAATTCTATCCAAGGTACTTGACTCTTCTTACTAGTAAAGTTAGAAAAGCATTGGATATGTGTAAACATTGGCCCGACAGCTTCCTTCCACCTTATTTATTGCAGCAGACTAGGCCTGTATCCTTTTAAATCCAAGTCACATTACGATGATTTAGAAGTGAAACCTAACCAAATCTATGACCTGACTATGACCTCTGTATTACCAACCAATGGCAAGAAATGACATAACATGAAAACAAACTATATATGCCTGCAAAACATACTGCATTTTGAAGTGTCTGAAAGCACTGTTTTTGTAGCTGTTGACACAGAGATGTCTGTGCATGGCAGGATTGGCTCCTAGCCACATTCCCCTCCAAGTATCTGAGCTTTTGCTCGTTGCTCACTTAATCTGTGTCTCCACAGAAAGACAGTTTGAACAAACATTGGCTATGTGGAGACAGATATATTTAGTAACTCTAGCCATATGTCAGGACAACTGAAAACATCATTACCACATACATCGCTGATATGTGTCATGCCCAATGCTGTTTGTAGACTGTGTGTAACCAGTGTAATTCATCCAGACAGTTTTCCCAAATAATACATACAGTATAATGTTTCTGTTTATATGTAAAACAGAACTGACTTATGGTGCGAACTGTGAATACAAACATAATTGCCAATGTCATCGAATGAATGCAAAAAGTTGTGGATGCGTAATAGAAGTTCCATAACATTTTAATTAATGTATACTATTTATACATTGTTTGCAGTTTAAGTAATAGGCATTAGGCACCCAGATTTTGGACTCAGCCAATGTCTTGATTTATTTGACCTTAAAGTAATGTTACACATTGCAATTATATTAGAGTAAGTTTTTTTATCCAACAATACTGCAATTATTGTCATTATGTAATCTATCAGACATTGATTATGCTTTGAACTAACTGTATTAAACCTATATTCTCTATGATCAGAGCAGAAAATATAGAAAAACCCAAGCATATAGAAAAACTCATATCCACAACCATGGACTTAATAATCGTCATTTTCTATCTTGGATGTAAAAACAGATAGTGTGAACAATAGTGAACAATATTACTATGTGTTTAACTTTTGTCAGCTTGTTTAAATGTGTTTTTATACGTTAATGGTTTTCTTTATCTCTGAGTTACATGCACTTTGTCTCTTAAAAAGGATTGGTTCTTTGGAATGTGTATGGCTTTCACTCTAACTTTCTTTTCACTCACTCATTCTCCCTCTCCCTTATAACTCAAAATGAGCATATTTTCTCCTTATAAGGAAGACAGACAATGTTTATTCCATAACACTGACTGAATGTTTGTATGTTCCCTTAAAGTGGGGAGAAAGAGAGGAGAACACACAGGGTGAATGTGTTGGCTGTAGAGGATATGAAACAAAGATGTTACTGGCATGCATACTCCTCCAGTTTGGGTTCACTAGTTGAGAATGCAAAGCCAGGGATCCTCCTTTACTTGTTGTAAATCGGTTGAAGTTAAGTATAAGAGCAACATCCGGAAGTAGGCTGCAATTGGTCTTGAGAAACTATGGACTATTTCAATGGTACAACTCCTTACTGTGCTTTTGTGCTATACCGTGGTTAGTGTGCCCCTTTTATATCTTCAGAACAAAAACAAAACATGTACGTTCATGACATATTGTAGGCCGATTTTTGAGGAAAGTTTCTAGAATTATTAAGCTGTCTAGACTAAAAACTTGGAGGAACTCAGAGGAGATGTTTTTATGGTCCATTTCCTTTTGATCTGCCACCCCCCCCCATTCCAAAATGAGTTAGCCTGCCCGTTTCTAATCTAGGAGTTACTTTCCCAATGAGCAGTCCCTCATAATGATCTGAAGGGTCACTACAGTATGGAAGTTTATCTGACCTAAATCCTAAAGGGTACATCATTTCTAGCTCACCATGTGTTTGCTCAGTGTGCTCTGAAGGAAAAGCCTGTCTGCTCCAAAGGAACCTTATAAATAGCAGCATCTGTCCTATATCTCCCATCTCTCTGGCTGTGTGTGGTCACTACTAAAATAGAAGAGAGGGGTGTTTGGTGGTAGGTTGCCAAAGATTGCTGGTCGGGACATTAGAAGCTTGGGCAACAATTCAAACAGTCTCCCATTTCAGAGTTCATAGGTCTATTGCTGCATCATTTGAGGGGTTGACGGTATTTCCTGCCCCGTTTGATGTTTTATGCCATAAAATCTTTGAATACAGCAGTCCCTGTTGAATGAATCATATATTACCTGTCACATACTTTATAAATAACAGGAGTAGGCTCAATTTGAAATGCTTACCTAATGCCTTAACTTACATTTCCAATAAAGCAGAGTAAGATAAAAATATTTAAAATAATAAAGATAGGAGGTACTAAACATTGAATATACAAATAAAGACAAAAAGTATTATACATTAAGCACATTATTGGGATGTGCCTCTTATGTCCCAAGCTTAGTGAGGAGCTTAGTGGCCACTAATGTTACACTATTGAGTCAGTGAACAGAATGTTTCCATGAAACATTGTGTGTTTGCTTTAAAGGTTCCTTATATGTTTCAGTTCGTGGTGGAAATATTCACAAAGTATTTCTTTTTCAAAACAGAAGCACGGTTCAGTGCAAAGTCAGATACATTTGTTTTACCTGATGTTGCAAGAATGTTCTCAGTACTCAATGTAATGTTGTTTGTTGTGTATTATTTGAAATGTATGTTTTCCATAAAAGATCCTAACAATTAATGTTCCCGGGCAAATGCAATAGGTTCCACCATTATATTCTAGGGCTAAGGGTAAATGTGCCATATCATGGTCTTACAGGAATAGTATACATATGAAGGTGACAGATGATGTAAATAAGTCTCTGGTCTCAATTCCAGTTCTTTCATTAGATCGCAATATGTTTTCACACATCAAAACAAAAAAACACATTGTTGCGGAGCTGTCGTTTTCTTCAAGAGAAGTTGCCTCTTCTAGAAAATGTTCTCTTCTAATTGTCCATGTGTTTGGAGTAAACTATTTCCATTGAAAAAAGATTTGAAGTAAGTCTGCATTAAATCACCATAAGTCTGCTAAATTAAAAACAAAGGGTGTAAAATAGAAACAATACAATTGGGCATAAATGTTGAATAACAATCCCCCCTGGCTTAATTACATTAATTGATTATTATCATGTTTTCTGTATCTCCTCTAACAACCAAGGTCCAAAGATCTGATCAAGGAAGCCATCTTGGACAATGACTTCATGAAGAACCTAGAGCTGTCTCAGATCCAGGAGATAGTTGACTGCATGTACCCCGTGGAGTATGGCAAAGACAGCTGTATCATCAAGGAGGGTGACGTGGGCTCACTGGTCTACGTAATGGAAGGTGAATGTATCTTTACTCACTTCCTGCATTCCTGGTATTCTGTGAGATTGTGTGATGTTTTCAAATGTTTTTGTCATTATTTGAAACAAGATGGGGATATCCACTAGTGGAAATTACTATTAGATTCAGGAGGCCAGTTAGATTTCTCTGTCCAGACCTTATTTTAATGGATCTTTAAATGGGGCATATCCACAATGGTATCATATAAAATGTCCCACAATGGTATCGTAAAAATCACCACAAATAACTTGCATCGAGCATTTTTCCAATCCCTAATCCCCATTCTTGACCTTTAGGGTCCAACTATTTAGGGGCTATTTAGTTGACCACTACATACCAATGTTGTAAAAACAAATGTTCACAGTATACAACTAAAATAAAATGTTGCTTACAAAAAAGAAGAACTTTGATCTCGACAATGACAAAGGCACTTATTACTAAATAAATACAGTATGGTGTGCTTACCAGCTTTATTTAAAGTGGATACCCTACATTTTCTCTCATCTTAGGTAAATTATTTGTAGGCATATTATAGTCAAATTCAAATTAACTTTTCTGCACTGGGTTTACTTGAACTTTTGGTCAACCAGTCTAGACACGCGCTGTATCCTGACACTTCGTGATGCGTCATGCATAAAATGTAAAATGTAACCATTTGTGATTTGGATTAATCTGCATAACCATTGGTTATTATTCTGATAAGGTTGAAGTTTGTTAATGGAACTAGATGCACAAGTCACTTGTTCAGCAGTGGGAAGTTCACTCTGCATGCAAACACATGCTTTACCTGCTGGTGAGATCCAAAGGAGAAACCTTTTACATTTGTAAAGAATATTGCACAGGCAACTCTAAAACTAGGCTACAGCCTACTTGCAGACAGGACCACAACCGTTTCTTTAGAAAACCTCTTGTTCACTGACTGTAACAACTTGGGCCCAGGGAGTATTCATTCCACCACACATGTTTCAATTTCAAAAGAGTTTCTTTTGGGCAGATTTAAGTTTTTCAGGGCAGCACGATTTGGATAAAATATAGAATTCTGACATAGTGTTATTATTATTATAATGTGTAATTTTAAAACTTTGGGAATCAACAGCGCTGATAGCCCCACTTCTAAAACGATGTGATGAAAATATTAGCCTATATGAACATAAAAAGTACAATTTAAAATGGCTTTTGAAACTTAATAGTCTGCTGATTTTAAAGTATAGCTTTTCTGAAACATTGTAGTAGCCCATATACTAATTCAATGAATTGGTGTTTACTTAGTATGTGCAGTTGCCCGTAGGCTAATTAGGCAAAATTCTAAACCCTTGAGAGATATTTTCCCCAGTATCGAATTAAGTACGTTTACGGATATTAGAATGTATACTTGTTTTAATACATATGCACACTGTACATAATAACTTTAAACAGTTCAAAGAGGCAACACCCACATTTAAAGATGCAGTCTTATATTTTTGTGCTTGATGTTGTTTATATATCCACAATCTATAAGAACAATTATACCTCAGTTAGCCCTGAGATGCCCAGATAAGTGTGGTTTGAATGAAATTTGGCCCAAATCAACACATACATGACATACTACACCATTTTTTGGGACACTAT
This sequence comes from Novumbra hubbsi, assembly GCA_016801125.1. Lineage (NCBI taxonomy): Eukaryota > Metazoa > Chordata > Actinopteri > Esociformes > Umbridae > Novumbra > Novumbra hubbsi. Next base: position 44,453 of record JACXGK010000003.1, read on the forward strand.
TTGGCATAAATGTTGGATGGCATCATTAAGAATGTGACAGCTCAATTATGTGTGGAGGCCTTAATTAATTGTTGGATTTTATTTTGCGGGTAATGATGTGTTGTTCATAACTCAATCTACGTGGGTGGGGTGGGTTGGGTTGCAGGGACAAAACTGTCCTCCTGTCAGTATTTGGGTGGTTCTCAGATCAGATACTCATCGCAGTCTTGGTGCAGCAAAAAAAAAAAAGGATTGTTTAGGACTGGAGCTGAGTTTGTCTTGACTCATGACTAGCACTAACATCTAACGCTAAATTCCTAAACCTAAAAGTAACCCCCTTTCTAACATTAACCCCAATCATGCGTTTTACTCTGAAACTAACTCACATTTCTGGCACGCACATGCATTATTGGATTATGATCAGACACACGTACACAAAATGTTTTTTGGGCTTTGCCAAAAAAGCATTCCTGTAGAGTAAGCAGGGGTCATTAGCACCATGTGGAAATATCCAGCTTTAAAGTACTAACCTTTAGTGAATGGCATTTTCAGTAATTGCAGGTCTTGTGCTCGGAGTGCTAAGAAATTGACTTGGACAAACCCATTTGAATAGCGTTTTAGAATATACTCAGTAGTGTCAACTATTAGTCAAATAGGACACTTATGTCAAGCCCAATTTTACATAACAAGCTAGGTAAATTACAGCTTTTTACACATACAGTACAAAAGCAGGCACAAAAATCATAGGTCATAAGCTGCTGATATTTTGTACTTTATGTGAATTATTATCGGTTGAATTATCGGTTGAATTATGCTCTTCACACACAAAAACACTACATCCTGGCATTTATGCTAATGATAATGCTGGGTCTATGTGTGCCTGAGAACATGACTTGAGAGATAATTCACATTTGATGACTGAAAAAGGGGCAAAAATGAAACTCCTCCATTTTAATGTTGGTCGGTTGATGTGATTGGGCACTGGGAAATGGCCATATGTGTCTTGCTGATGGTCTTACAGATAGTCTCTTTGCGCCTTTAGTGCTGGGTTTAGTTTTCATAAAATGACTAACTATGTGGGAATGTTTCAAGAGGCATGGGAACTCAGAGGGGGTCTGTAGGTCAGCAGTGGATAGTTTGGATGTTCATCATAATATGGTCTTGGTTGGGAATTGTACTTGGTTGTGATGTCCTGTGCAAGTTGATGTGGAGGTTGTTGTGGCACACATATTTTTATGGGGTTGGGTGGGGGTTTACATTGGGTCTCATTACAAGAAGACAAAATGTCTCTCTTCCTTTCTCCCTCCATCTCTATCCATCTTTCTGTCCTAGCATGTAACTTTTAAAAAAATGTTCCTTAAAAGTGCTTTGTCCTTAATAGGAGAGAAAGTGATGCATGACTTAACTGAACCCAACCGGAAAAATAACATGGTTTATTGTTGATGTCACAGATATGATCAAGAGGAATTCGTAAATGAATCAATTTTGGTTGATCATTAACCAGGGCCTGTAGTAACTGAAGTGTAACTAGAGCATGGCATGCCATCAACAAACATTTTGTATTATGTTCAATTATCTTTGGCTGTCACAAATCTATTCATATTTGATATTCAATCTATTATGATAAATACACTAAAGCAGCCTGTATTACGTCATCTTTTGTTTGGTCTACATGATTGTGCCGATTAATCTGCTTGATTGGCCTGGTCATTCTTTAAAACTTTTAATAGATGTAATATTATGGATAACGTTCAAGCCAGTAGTTAATCAAAACATGGAGATCATACCTAAAATCTTAAAATCTCATTAGAGAACATGCCATTGCCAAAGTGTCTTTTAAAACAAAATAGTTTTTCCCTTTAGGAGCCATCAAATCAACATGCATCCCCTCCCGATAAAGAAGTTGGCTTTAGCCACTGACCTATTATAAGTATACCCTCCCCGTCCTCACCTGAACTATAATGGTAAAAACATCATAGTCAATGTCCAGAAGCAACTACATTCTTCTTCACTGCAAAATCGTCAAAGGTCATGCCCTCTTTTCATCCCTTAACCACAGATAAAGGGTCAACATTTTTCCAATCAACATTGGAAGTAGGACAAACTAAACCTGAGTCAGTAGTTTGGAGAACTACCCAAGGAGTGGGAAAGTCAACTTGGGCTAAGCTATATATTATCACAAGCACAGATTGCTGACATTTAAATAACAGTGTTGAAAATAAGTCCCCGCCATTTAGAGTTTTAGCAAAAATAAATTTCTGTTATTTTCTTATAGAATGAAAAAAACGATAAGCTTTAATAAAGACTAAATAGTGCTGCCTTGTCTTTGAGGAACTAGCCTTGAAAGAGTTAAGGCAAAAAAAACATCTATAACTAGGCTGCTAGCTACTACTAAAAGATAACATCCATGAATAGGCTGCTAGCTACTACTAACAGATTACTTCCATGACTAGGCTGCTAGGTACTACTAACAAAAACATCCATGACTAGGCTGCTATCTACTACTAACAGTTAACATCCATGACTAGGCTGCAAGCTACTACTAATAGATAATGTCCATGACTAGGCTTCAAGCTACTACTAACAGAAAACATCCATGACTAGGCTGCAAGCTACTACTAACAGAAAACATCCATGACTAGGCTGCAAGCTACTACCAATGTTAAACATCCTTGACTAGGCTCTACTAACGTTGGAGATCCTTGTCTAGGCTACTAGCTACACAACTACTACACGACAGACTATTGTCTGTCTACACTGTTACATATCTTGACTAGCCTACTGGCTTCTACTAACATGTTCCCATTTTCGTGTATGACAAAACCACACATTTGCCTGCCTGCTTGCTTTACACAGGGATGGACTTTTGTAACCCTTTTTTTATATTAACAGATACTGTTGGTAATTGGTAATTAGAAAATGTATATAAAACATAGTAGGCTGGCATTTTGATGTACTTGTCTATGTATAGGCTACGCAATGGGTGCGTTGTGTGCGTGTCTGCAATTCATAAAAAAGTCTTGATTCCTTTTAACATGTATTCTGTAATCTATTACATATTTTAAGTGCAACACCATTATCACATGTGATCCAGACTGTTTGTGATGTCATTTCATGGCTGGCCCTGGAGTATATAGGATTGGTCCGGTAAATCATAGTTTTTTTTAAACAACTGGCACTATTGTTTGAGAGAACACTAAAGAATATAACTTTTCTATTGTACATTGTCCTTATAAAAAAAAAAGAAAAACATTGCAATTAATGATCTCCTAAACTAAATTGAAATCTTCACAGATCAAAAGACTTTCTGTGGTGCCAGCAGCCTTCAGCCAGATGAAGGCTGAAGGCTGTAGTTATCAATCCAAACTAAAAGCCCTAACTTCATTTAGGGATAAGGCCAGAGATTTAGGTAATTTAAAGTGTGTACAATAACATTTTAAGCCAGAGTTGAGAAATGTTTCAAGGAACATGAAACAGAACCGGCAACAAAAGTGTACTCCAGTGTTCCATAATTTAAAGCACACAAAGACCAACAGTGTCTATGTAAAGCCTTAAGCATTATTCAGTAGAAATATTCTGAGATTTTCAATAATATTTTTTTTTCAAAAATATCTTCTCATTCACAGGGTGTACTAAAGAGCATTCCTCTTTACCTTACATCATTTCTATTACCCATCCAAACAGAGTTGATGTTTGAATGTTAATGTAATCACTGTGTTGCAGCCAGTGTAAACCACTATCGAATACTCTGCCTTCAAGTGAGCCCTGATGTCTATCTATCACAGACATTTGAGTGGTTACCCACACTGAATAGAGAGGAAAGGCACAAAATAAAACTTCCATCAAATACAGGTGGAAAGACTGATAATATCTAGCTAACACTGTAGTGTTACATGGTGATTTCCTTTTTCACCTCAGAGATCATGTCTTTTATTTTTCTTCCACCAAAGCATGTGATTCACTTTTAGAATGTTAATGTATAATTGCTACACAGAGTATGTCCAGTCAGAAGGCCCTCATTGGCAGTGAATGAGGTCCTCATGGGGCTGTTCCATTTGACTGGGATTTGAATAGCAGTTAGGCTTGCATGGGCGAGGTGATCCACATCCTATAAATGTGAAATTAATTGAATGATGGGGGAAAAAGGGTGTCTGATGTGTGTGTGTGTGTGTGTATGAGAGAGAGAGAGAGATCTGTCATTGGGAGAATTCTGCTGAACAAACAGCATTTGCTAATTAGATCAGCAGGTAATTATGTGTCTTCCTGCTTCAACACACCCAACAAATTACATTGTCACTGGGTCAACAATAACGTGATAGATTATCTTTGGAATAATTTACTGTTCAGAAAAAATAATAAAATAATACACAACATAGAATGTATGTTTCATGCATGACAAATGTATTACTTTATTAATGGTTAACAGATCCAGTACAAACATACACTGCCCTCTCTTGAATAATCCACACGTTTTCTAACAAGAGCAGAAAGGGCTGAATAAAGAACATTGTTGTCTTGTTAGCTTTAGAGAAATCTATTCTTTAATTGAAGAAAAAGCTAATTCTTAAAATCAAGAAGTCTTCTCAGAAACATTTTACAGTTGTTTTGACACCAAGCATTTTGTACATGCACCCTCGCTCTGCCAATATAATGGCACATTCAGAACTTTTTGGAGGAATTGAATCTCCCCTCCCTGAAAACAAAAGTATTATGGTTTCTTAAACACTGATAACTTGTGGTAGAACTATGAGAACTATTCAAAAGGCAAGGATTTCAGTCCGGGTGGTTTCCCCTGGGAATTTAATTAGAAAATATTTTCACATTTTAATGATAAGCAGGGGTGTCTGTTTTCCTTGAATGAAGAAAAGTAGTTTTGGAGGAATCAGTTATTGCAGTTATTAATAGGAAGGGGATAGATTCATAAGATGTAGTCCAAGTTTTGTCATCAAATCAGAACAAACAATATTTGCAAAGGTGTCCAAACTAGTTCACACGGATCATACTGGCTTCTTACTGAACAGGAACCTTGTTTTTAAATGTTAACACATCTATTGAATATAATGTATTCTCCAAGGTTTCATAATGGGGACCTTGTGGTTATACAATGCTCAGAAATATTAAGGGAACACATTATCCATGGGGCCAAGCATTGTTCAGCAGCAGGTGGAACCTAAGGCCCACTGGACCATCATCTCACTATGGATCTGAGGATTTCATCCAAGATTACCTTTGGCTAGCACATGTGCGACCCTCTGAGGGTATGCTTCTCCAGACCATCACTGACCAACCACCAAACCAGTCATGCTGGATACTGTTGCAGGCAGCACAACGTTCACCACGCGCCTCCCGACTCTTTCACGTCTGTCAAGTGCTCAGTATTATCCTGCTTTCTCTCTGAAGTGAATGGGGCGCCCCTGGCAAAGGCCACTGGGGCAGCAGGGGGCTGGGCTAGAAGCACAGGTCTCACTAGAGGACGTCTGGCCCTCATCCCACCCTCATGGAGTTGGTTTCTGACAATTTAGTCACATGCACACCAGTAGCTGCTGGAGGTCATTTGTAAGGCTCTGGCAGTGCTCTTCCTGTTCTCCTCGCACAAAGGAGCAAATACCAGTCTTGCTGCTGAGTGGATGCCCTTCTACAGCCCTGTCCAGCTCTCCTTGTGTAACGGTCGCTTCCTGCCATCTCCTCCATGCTCCTGAGATTGTATTGGGTGACACGGTAAACCATCATGCGATGAAACTTTTGGATGTGCCAACTCGGAGGTGCTGGACTTCCTGTATGGGCTGCAGGTACTGCCTCATGCTACCAGCGGTGACAAGAACACTAGCAACATGCAAAACTAGAGGAGAGTCAGGAATTCAGAAAGGATAAAGAGAGTGCAATTGACAGTGGCCACTACCTGCAAACCATTGATTGTCTTGCTGTTGCCTCTTCAGTGGGCCAGTTTCCACTTCCATTTGCACCAAAGCAGGTGACATTGATTCCCAATGGCACAATGCTTCCTAACTGGACAGATATGCCTGAATTTTTATTGACTTGGTGTTATACCGTGATGTTTATGCATATCCTTATTTTGTTTGATGGGTGAATAACGTAATGCGGGCAAAGCATTCAATGTGATGTGTTAAAACTGTGTGTTTCAATATGTTTCAGACGGTAGGGTGGAGGTGACGAAGGAAAGCATGAAGCTGTGCACCATGGGACCTGGGAAGGTGTTTGGGGAGCTGGCCATCCTCTACAACTGTACCCGGACCGCAACTGTCAAGAGTGAGTCTGAACATACACCAAGCGTCTATGATCATTTAAATGCACTCTTATTCACCCTAATTCTGCATTTTGTTCATGCCATTTTAAAAAGATTGAACCTGACTGTACTGCAAGAATGCAAACGGGACCACCTTGGAAACCATGAACATTGTGGAATATGCATCCGCACTGTGGAAATAACACTAGATTTACAAAACGCCTCCACATAACTACTGAAATGTATGGAAATGTAGGGATAACGTTTTCCCATAAAAATCAATTCAGATACCTCCTAACCATTTAGTTAGACAGGAATTTTCAATATATTCATGTGAACGGACAAATGGAAGATAGAAGATAAGCGTTTGGTAGAAATGCGATCATAAGGGGAAAGTGCTGAGAAAGATGATATGACAGAGACAAACAAGTGGACATATTTTCATGAGGAAGGGAAAGATGTAACATTTCAGGAAATGCTCTTATCCAAAATTACATATTTCCCCCTTTTTTAATATTGATTCATGAGATTTGAACCCATAACCCTGCCATTGCAAGTGCCATGCTCAACCAACTGAGACACACCTGATGAGTGGGGAGAGGTGAAGAGGCCGTCACACTGTCAGTCGGTCTTCCTTCTCTTGTATCTGTTCCTCTGAAGTGGCTCTGTTGCCATGGTGATAACTCATTGTGGCTGCATCTCTCTGGGATTAGATCTAGCAGGTTCCCCAGATTTATGGATTGTTTCACCCTTCGCTATCCCCTCCCTCACTATACTCCCACTCACGTCACCTACAAACACTGCTCAAACAGACCTGTGGAATTCCTCTTCAGTTTATGGCCTCATCGGCCATACATATGCAGTGAGTAAAAAACATTTAACAGTGCATGGCTTTTATAATATTATTCTCGGTGATAATTTGCCTGTGTAATTATGAGAAGCATTAATTCAGATGTTATATAAATGAGTCGCTCAGCTTTGTAAAGCTTCTTCATACAAACCCACCCACCCTTCTGCTTTTAAGAGCGACTCAACATCAAATATCCATGTACAATATACTACTTAAATATTTGGATAGTGACACAAGTTTGATTATTTTGGCCCTGTACCGCAACACTTTGGATTTCAAACCATACAATGACAAAAAGGTTAACATGCAGACTGCCATCTATAACTCAAGGGTATTACATACATTACCTTCAACATGTAGGAATGCCAGCTCTTTGTAAACATAGTCACCACATTTTAGGAGAACAACAGCAATAGGAAAAACAATCCATGCGCAGATCCAAGCGCAGAGCACCACAATGTTTTATTGTCACACACTACATTCCAAAATCCCAAAACAAAGTCATAAGGCTGGTGGTAGGATGGTACATGGGAAAGCATCAAATAGCGGGAGACAAGATACAAAAGAGCTTAGAACATGTCAAGAATGGAGGGGACAGTGTGATACACTGGGTAAAATACTAGGACTTGTAAACGGAAGAGCTCAGTATAGTTGGGGGGGAAAACAATACCTCTCAAAGGACCGAACAGAATATAAAACGTAACAGGGTACAGGTGGTAATTAATTTTATTGTAAAATAGGTCGTTTGATCAGTTATATTCCTATTTATCTTTAATGTCGTAATAGCGGTGGGTCAGTGATTGTCTGTGGAGGCATGTAATTGGAGGGTTGCACAGACCCCCCTGTGCTAGCCAATGATACCGGTATGAAATCCTCAGACTCATGATCAGACCTTACGCCGGTGCAGTGGGCCCAAAGGCATTGATGCCATTGACTGGCCCTCATGTTCCGCAGACATGAGTCCAATAAGGAACCTCTGGGACGTTATGCGTTGGTGCTCAATTGGTGACTTTGGTTTCCATTGATCGTTGTTACATCATTTTGTTCAACAAATTACAAAAATGTTCAGTAAAGATTTTGCTCAGTAATATATCTTTGTTAACCGATGTGGGATTTCAGTGTTCCCTTAATTGTTTTGAGGGGCAGTTAGCCAGATGGAGAACAGCATCTAAAAAGTAATACAGAAAACGGCATGTGCAATGAAATGGACAGAAATAGTCAGCAGGGATTTCCTGGTCTTATTGTGCTCTAGTGACTCCATTAGGCAGCCTTGACTTGCTGGTTGGATCAGCGATATGGAAAAAAAGCTTAGCTAGGAAGAACACTTTCTCCTCACGACTTCACTGGTAGATGATTGTATCTATCAGGGTCATAGATTGTATTGGATGCGCCAAAAATAGATGGTTATTGTTCCTCAAATGTGCATATTTAAACCCCTCAGTATCAGTGTGCCACACTGTGACAGTTACAGTACTGACATTTGGATCTGGCAGACCGTAAGAGAGGAAGGAAGATTGTAGGAAGTGTAAGAAGAAAGAGAACAAGCAAAAGTTTGGAAACCAGAGAGCAAGGGTGGAAACAGAGAGATGCTTGCCTACATTTTCCCACAGTGCTGAGATTAGCTGCATTAGGGGAAAGGTACTTCAGTCTGCTTAGCAGCACAACATAGAGAGAAAAGAAATGCCCAAGATAGCCCAGACCTTGAGATCTCTGCCCCTTTGCAGTGATTTCAGATTATACTGACAATTTAATTTAATTATTTCCTCTCTACTCATAATCCTTATGTAATGAAGATTCATCCCCCCCTCTATGTCTCTCAGCTATTGTGGATTTGATCAGTTAAACCGTGAGCCTTAATATATTTGATGGATGAGTTATTTTTTTTAACTGCCGGCATCCTGTGGAAGAGTGAATCGGTCATTGTGCAGTGTCCTTGAGCATATGACTGACACACACACACACACACACACACACGAGAATGCAGCTAAAAACATTGCTAAAATTAGTCTGTAAATATTTTTGTTTAATTCAACATGGCATTCATATATACATATACAGTTGTGTTCAGAATTATTCAATCCCCACTGCAGTAAAGTGTTTTTGCGAGTTTGAAATATTTTTTGATCTTGTTCACAATCAGATCAAAGAAGAACTTGTAAAATAGAGAAATGCAACTTGAATTTCAACAATATTTTTGTAATACACCAACAAATTAGTTTTTTGTGATTTCCTCACTGACAATATTATTCAACCCCTTAAAGATTACCACTTTTTAGAACAGAGGTTGCAATCTTGTAAGTTCAATCATATATGTGAACTGAACCATAATGAACACCAATTAAGCAGACTAAAAAGGACTGCGATACTCATTTGCTCTTTCTAGATTATTGGTGTATTTGCAACATGGTGAAGTCCAGGGAATGGTCAAAGAGAGGAGGTAATGCTGTCCGGTACCTGAGGTGAAAGGTGGAGAAAAATCCACGGGTGACAGCTGAGGAACTGCGACAGGACATGTCAGAGGGAGGTACTCATTGGAACATTTGGGCCTATGGATCAACGATATGTATGGAGGAGGAAGAATGAGGCCTATAAAGAAAAGAACACTGTGCCTACTGTGAAGCATGGTGGAGGGTCAGTCATGCTCTGGGGCTGTTTCGCTTCTTTAGGTACAAGGAATCTCCAGCGTGTGCAAGGTATCATGAATTAAATTAAGTACCAGAAAATATAGGGTGTAAATTTCATGCAGTCAGTGACACGGCTGAAGCTTGGGAGACATTGGACCTTCCAACAGGACAACGATCCCAAACATACCTGCAAATCAACCAGAGCTTGGTTGCAGACGAAGCGCTGGAAGATTCTGGAGTGGCCATCGCAATCTCCCGACTTAAATCCCATAGAACATCTCTGGTGGGACTTGAAGAAGGCAGTTGCAGCACGCAAGCCTAAGAATTTCAATGAACTGGAGGCATTTACCCATGAGGAATGGGCTAGGATACCTGTAGATCGCTGCAAGAAACTTGTGTCAAGCAATGTTTCACCCCTGAAGGACGTTATTATTTTCAAAGGGTATCCAACTAAGTACTAAGGACGTATGTGACGAAGGGCTTGAATAATATTGTCAGTGAGGAAATCACAAAAAACACATTTGTTGGTATATTGCAAAACATATTGTTGAAACGCAAGTTGCATTTGTCTATTTTACAAGTTCTTCTTTGATTTGATTGTGAACAAGATTTTTTTAATATTTTAAACTCACAAAAACACTTAACTGCAGTGGGGGTTTAATAATTCTGAACACACACAATCTCTGTTTGCATTTCCGAATCAAAGGTTGTCTAAGCCATGCTGCACTGGAGTGTAGTCCTATTCAGTGGCTCCATGGTTTGTAGCTCAGCTGTCTGTCAGTTTAATCTTGATCAATGGGTTTTGATGGTATAGTGCAGGGGTGTCAAACCGGTTCCCTGGAGGGCCGTGTGTCTGCAGGTTTTTGTTTTTTCCTGTAAATTGGTTCCCAGTTCAGACCTAAACAACCAGGTGAGGGTAGACCTAACCAATTAGTGACCTAATTAATCAAATCAAGTACAAGGTGACAGCGAAAACCTGCAGACACTCAGCCCTCCGTGGATCTGGTTTGACACCTGTGGTATAGTGAGACTCATATTTCCCTTCCATGGCTTTCTTTCAATTCACCCTTTCCAAAGTTGCTAGACTTTTACTATGACAGTAGTTTAAAATTACAAGGTTTGACCTGAGGAGAACAAGCATGAAACTAAACACTGAATCTTTTTAGTGGGTGCTTCAATAAGGACACACATAAAACTTCTGTGTCAGATTGCTGTGTGAGGGCCCTTGCATATGTGTGAGTTACCCATGCTGTAAATGGTTACTGTTTATACTACGAAATGTAATGTTTAATGTTCTCGGGTGTACCAAATATGGTACATATTGTTGTGTAGAAAGCATGTTGACACTTTTTCTGGAAGTTGAATACCATTTTGGCTGTTACATGGAGCTAGCTTTAGCAGACAAGGTTTTTTAACATGAGTTAGACCTAACATCATGTTTGGGTGAAATTCCCCTTACCTGGGAATGTTTTCCGAATTTTTCATATTTCACATTACCCTTCATTTATAGATGTTTTAGGGTAAGGGGAATTTACAAATAAAAAGGATGTGTTATAAATAGTAAGTCTGAAATAAACGGTTCTTAGTATAGTATAATAATGTGTAAATAAAGACGCAGAATTCATGATTCTCAAAATGAACTTCACATTTTGATTTGTTTTTCCATTTTGCCTCAGTCCATCTTAAATGAGCTTGGGCCCAGAGAAGGCAGCAGTGTACCTGGATCTTGTTTATGTCTGGTTTCTTCTTTGCATGGTAGAGTTTTCAACTTTGTGGATGCAGCAACATACATTGTTCATAGACAATGGTTTTTGGAAGTGTTCCTGTGTTCATGCAGTGTTCTCCACTACAGTATCATGTATGTTTTTAATGCAGTGCCGGGGCAGTCTTTCACAGAGTGGTGAACCCCTCCCCAACCTCACTTCTGACATACCCATCCTCTCTGGAATTATCTTTTTATACCCAATCATGTTACTGACCTGTTGTCAATTAACCTCATTAGTTGTGGATTTTCCACCAGGTACAGTTAATTAGCATTACACAACTTACTCCCACTCTTTTGTTGCCTCTGTCACAATTTTTATAAAGATGTTGCTGACAAAATTAATAATGGACATATCTTTTTTAAATATTTCTCCATTTTTTTTTTTTACAAATGCCAGTCTGTGGACAGACTAGTCATGTGCATAAAAATAGTCCTGGGATATTCAAAGAATAGTCTAGATTAACTAGCCGGCATATACCTAACAATTATACCTAACAAAATATTATTTACAAATGTATATTATTAAATATACAAATGTATATTATTAAATATACATTGTATTAGAGTGCATGATTTTTCAGATGTCACCACCTTTATAGCTTCTGCAGGTAACATGATTATATTTACAGTATAGTGGGTTGCCATGGTATCTAGCTAAGCACAACTTGTACAGAAGACATTGACAGTTCCATAAGTACTGTTATAACAACTATTCAGTTATTCAAAATGGAAAAACAAGTTGTATTTGATAAATCTCATACTTGCGTAATTGATACCTTGACATATAAACATTTTGTGGCGAATGTCACCTGTCTGTATTGTAATTGTTGATTGTGTCTCAACACTGCTATGAAGGCTAAAGATTGAACGTGTCACCGAGTAGCATTGCATACCCACGTGGATCTTTCCAAAATAGCGGTGTGAGACACTCTTGTCTGTATCAAAGAAAGATGTGAAGCTTATGGAAGGAGGATATAGGGATGTAGATTGGACATAATTTAACAGCATAATTTAAGTGGAAGGCCCACTGGTTTGAATCCCTGAGCCAAAGGGGAATATTGGTTGTTATGCCCTTGAGCAAAGTACCCTAGTTAAGACTAATTGCTTTGGTAAATTGCTTTGGATACGATTGTTTCCTAAATGACTAAAATGTCAATGTTAATCTACACTGCAGTCTACCAAATAACCTACTTACTATCACTGAAAAGAGCACCTGGACTCCCTGGATCGGATTTCCCCAAAGCCAGTTAACACTGCCTGCTGTGTTGGGTCTGTTTATACCAACAACTCTTCCTTAATAACAAACTTTACATTGTGGGTCCAAAAGTGGTTCTAGCCCTCTTTCATGCCATCTAGTAGATGTTCATTAATTAGTTTGTTTGGTTCCACTCATCACTGATGTGACAGTTATCTTAATTATTCTATCACTATGTACTATGAAGGTTTTCGTTGGTTGGGTCCTGACAGGATTTCATTACATCTCTGTCCAAAACCCACCAATCGTATCCAAAAAGAACTGTTTAAACGGACAATTCATATTGTTTTGAAACTACCTGTTGTTCATTTCTACTGCGACAATTCTGATCAGTCCCATTTCATTCTTTCTCTCCTTCCAGCTCTCACCAATGTGAAGTTATGGGCCATCGATCGACAATGCTTTCAGACTATTATGATGCGGACAGGCCTGATCAAACATACAGAATATATGGAGTTTTTAAAAAGGTGAGGAAATTGTATTTCATTAATATTTTATACCGATATGTTTGGTAAATGTGATTTACCACAACTACATTTTGCCATTTGCATTCAGCTACAAAATTCACATTGTTCAGGCATCTGAAAGTATCCAGCCTTCACACAGCATTGGATCAACAGAGCAATTGGCATATGCTTAGATGCATGAAGTGTCTTGGAAGTGTACTACTTTCAAAGTTTACCATCTCTCTGTCCTTCTGACCATCTATGTTTGTTCAACCTTTTACTGTCATCACCTATGTGATGTCTTTAGCTTTTTCTTTTTCACAGTGCAATTTTTTTAAGCAGACTCAGTTTCCCACAGTTTTAATTAGTCATTGACAATTAATGTATATTTGAGAGGTTCTCAGAAACACCCTGCAGGGCCCAACACCAGAGAGGATTACAGGTTGTGTCTGCTCTGAAGCAAAGCCTCATGAATCACTCAGTGTTCTCTCTTTCTCTTCTAGTTTGCGTTATAGTTGCAGTCAGGTGAAAATAAAAGCAGGACACTAGTCAGCCTTTCACTGTAAAAGGAGATGGTCTTACTATGCGACATTGTGAGGGCAGTCAAGGATGAGAGTGTTCTCAGCTTTTTATAAACTGCCATTTTAATGGAGATATTATGTTTGGTTCCAGATTTTTTTTGGGGAACAGATAAAATGATACTGTCTTGAGCTATTTTCATAGGAAAACCTTTGCAGAAACTCATATTGAGTGTAGAGTGTACATTAGAATTCCAGTTGTTGTGTTTGAAGTACATTTTTCAGAAAGTAGAGGTATATACAGTGGGGAGAACAAGTATTTGATAACCTGCAAAATCAGCAGTGTTTCCCACTTACAAAGCATGTAGAGGTCTGTATTTTTTATCATAGGTACACTTCAACTGTGAGAGACGGAATCAAAAATAAAAATCCAGAAAATCACATTGTATGATTTTTAAGTCATTAATTTGCATTTTATTAATGCCCAAAATACAAATAAACTTAAATAGCACTTACAGTGCAGATTATATGTGAGTTTGGACTGTAGGACAAGTTTTGTTGTCTCAAATCACAGTGTACAATCTGGATATGAAATTAAATAATAACGATAAGGTTTAAGTGCAAAGTGCTGAAATACAGAGCCAAAACAAACAAAATGTGTTATTGTCCAAACACTTATGGACCACACTGAATATCGCATTCATATCAAGTCTGAATTTTGGCATTTTTCATACATGCCCATGCCCTGAACAGAAGTACTGCTTGCGGTAGGTATTGAGCCAATACCTCGTTTGCCAGTAGCTAAAAACAAATGCAAATGTTTGCTAATGAGGAACGATTGTGACATTAAAGGTTTGAGCAGTGCATAATGTTCATAATGCTTGCAAAGCTGGCTATCTAGTTAAATGAATAGTTAAAACTAAATTATATAATAAAACATGCAATTAGCAACCCAATGAATGTTTATGAGGCTGTCATTAGCAGAGGTCTGGGGCAATAATGTGATCTAGTAATTTTGTTTCCTTTGCAAAATCATGAAGTTTACACCCAACATTTCTCTTGTAGGATGTCAGCTAACATAA
>JACXGK010000003.1:59315-72616 GCA_016801125.1 Novumbra hubbsi
ACAACGTAGGAGCTGCAGCTATTCAACCAGCTAAACTCTTGCTTGCAAAATAATGACTTGAGTCGTAGTAAGCTTTACTCGCTGTTTACTGTGGCTCTATTCGTTCAAAATCTTACACAGACAGAGTGAAAACTGTAACAAAAACAGAATTCAAACAATCACCATTTGTTGGCAACATGTTACTTTCATTGGTGTACATGCATGTAAATAAAGCGTTTTATGAATTACACGTGAAGCAACACCTTTATGTAAATACCGTTTTTTCCTTAACTAACTTATAAATGCAATTATGAAATTATTACTTAAGACATTGCCTCTGTGGCGTGTACAGTGAGAATTAGTGTGGCTAGCATGTGAACAGATGCCGCCGGCTTCCTCGAATGACTAACGCGAAGTGATCTTACAAACGTGGAACACCTTAAGGATGACAAACACTTCAAAATAAAAGTCCTTCCAACATTATGCCTTAAAGGCAACACATTAAGGATGACAAACACTTCAAAATAAAAGTCCTTCCAACATTATTCCTTAAAGGCAACACATTAAGGATGACAAACACTTCAAAATAAAAGTCCTTCCAACATTATGCCTTAAAGGCAACACAATAAGCCAAGCTGAAAATTCACTAGCCAGCAGTGGCTAACTCGAAACATGCAATGGTTTTCAAGCCCAAAACTTACTGAACACTTCACCAAATAAACTGTGAAATGAACATTTGTATAAAGAGTCTACCATGAGAAGAGCTCTAAAAACCTAAAATCTGTTTAGTTTTCCTATGGTGACAATTGAGTAAACTAGCTAAGATATTCCCCTAAGATACCTTCATGTAGTTTGCGAGCACACTTAAACATGCACGCACACACAATCCTGTTCCACTGTAATAGTTTTTAATCTCATGCAAAAAACATGATGATACAATTGGCCGTTTTTTGTGAGTTAAGTCATTACATACATAACTTTCCATAACAGAGGCCTTTTGTTTGAGGCAACTACAGGGATAAATTCACATGTGTTTCCCATTGTGAGAAGCTTTCTAACCAGCCATTTTCTTGTTGTGTTCCGTGGAGGTAATTCAGCACCTGACGTCAGTGCAGCGACGAGATTGTTAAGATTACTATAATAAAGCATGAAAAATAAGAAGAGGAAAAGCTAAGAGATTCGGAAAGATAAAAGCCTTTATTTCAATGCCTGGGTTATTTTCTTTTCACTCTGATAAGTATTCGCCCATTTTCTTTAGCCGGCAAGAAGCTGATAGAGAAATGAGAGGAAATGCACAGAACAAGCAAAATCCGGCCTCTACATCCTCAGTATGTGTGCGCATACAGTGGGGCAAAAAAGTATTTAGTCAGCCACCAATTGTGCAAGTTCTCCCACTGAAAAAGATGAGAGGCCTGTAATTTCATCACAGGTACACTTCAACTATGACACACAAAATGAGAAAAAAAATCCAGAAAATCACATTGTAGGATTTTTTATGAATTAATTTGCAAATTATGGTGGAAAATAAGTATTTGGTCACCTACAAACAAGCAAGATTTCTGGCTCTCACAGACCTGTAACTTCTCCTTTAAGAGGCTCCTCTGTCCTCCACTCATTACCTGTATTAATGGCACCTGTTTGAACTTGTTATCAGTATAAAAGACACCTGTCCACAACCTCAAACAATCAGTCACACTCCAAACTCTACTATGGCCAAGAACAATGAGCTGTCAAAGGACACCAGAAACAAAATTGTAGACCTGCACCAGGCTGGGAAGACTGAATCTGCAATAGGTAAGCAGCTTGGTGTGAAGAAATCAACTGTGGGAGCAATTATTAGGGAATGGAAGACATACAAGACCACTGATAATCTCCCTCGATCTGGGGTTCCACGCAAGATCTCACCCCGTGGGGTCAAAATGATCACAAGAACGGTGAGCAAAAATCCCAGAACCACACGGGGGGACCTAGTGAATGACCTGCAGAGAGCTGGGACCAAAGTAACAAAGCCTACCATCAGTAACACACTACACGTCTGGCACTGCAGGAGTGCCAGACGTGTCCCCCTGCTGAAGCCAGTACATGTCCAGGCCCGTCTGAAGTTCGCTAGAGAGCATTTGGATGATCCAGAAGAAGATTGGGAGAATGTCATTTGGTCAGATGAAACCAAAATAGAACTTTTTGGTAAAAACTCAACTTGTCGTGTTTGGAGGACAAAGAATGCTGAGTTGCATCCAAAGAACACCATACCTACTGTGAAGCATGGGGGTGGAAACATCATGCTTTGGGGCTATTTTTCTGCAAAGGGACCAGGACGACTGATCCGTGTAAAGGACAGAATGAATGGGGCCATTTATCGTGAGATTTTGAGTGAAAACCTCCTTCCATCAGCTAGGGCATTGCAGATGAAACGTGGCTGGGTCTTTCAGCATGACAATGATCCCAAACACACCGCCCGGGTAACAAAGGAGGGGCTTCATAAGAAGCATGTCACGGTCCTGGAGTGGCCTAGCCAGTCTCCAGATCTCAACCCCATAGAAAATGTTTGGAGGGAGTTGAAAGTCACCCCAAAACATTACTGCTCTAAAGGAGATCTGCATAGAGGATTGGGCCAAAATACCAGCAACAGTGTGTGACAACCTTGTTAAGACTTACAGAAAAGGTTTGACCTCTGTCATTGCCAACAAAGGGTATACAACAAAGTATTGAGATAAACTTTTGTTATTGACCAAATACTTATTTTCCACCATAATTTGCAATTAAATTCATTCATTCATTAAAAATCCTACAATGTGATTTTCTGATTTTTTTTTCAAATTTTGTCTGTCATAGTTGAAGTGTACATATGATGAAAATTGCAAGCCTCATCTTTTTCAGTGGGAGAACTTGCACAATTGGTGGCTGACTAAATTATTCTTTGCCCCACTGTACATCTGTATGTATTAGGGCTGTCAAAATGAACGCATTAACACATGCGATTTATAAAAAATGCTTAACGACATGAATCATTTTGTAACCAAGATTGACATGGTAATATCTACAAGGACAGCCGTGCCTCTCCTTGTGACCCTTTTCTGAAACAGATCTCTAGATGCTGTGTGTTATTTTATGTTATTGCTAGCCTACACTAGACATTCGTTTTATCGCCAGTCGCATTGCCATTTAAACATACATATAATTGCATAAATACCAACATCTATGCTGAGCATAAATTAATTATACATCGGATCCTGATTAATATTTATGGATAAACATCTCATGCCTTTGCCTTTCCTACATGCCTATATGTCGTTGCATATTCAAGCAATCTGTTTCATGGCATTTGGAAATAATTTCATAAAGGCTCCATTATAGACAGAATACCAGCTGACTGCTTCTTTACTAAACAGTTTGGACCTGTTTGGATCATTGTCCTGTTGTAGTAGGAATTTGGCTCCAAATAAGTGCCGTCCACAGGACACGGCATGGCATTGCAAAATTAAGTGATAGCCTTCCTTTTTCCAGATCCCTTTTATCCTGTACATATCTCCAATGTTACCACCACCAAAGCACCCCCAGACCATCACATTGCCTCCACCATGCCAGACAGATGGCATCAAGCACTCCTACATCATCTTTTGATTTGGTCTGTGAGTCAAATATTTATTTCTTTGTGATTCGAACACCTCAGACTTAGATTAGTCCGTCCATACCACTTTCGTGAAGTGTCTGTGTTCTTTTGCCAATTTAAATCTTTTCTTTTCATTAGCCAGTCTTAGATATGGCTTTTTCTTTGCAACTCTGCCTTGATGGCCAGAGTCCCGGAGTCGCCTTTTTACAGTTGATGTTGAGACTGGTGTTTTGCGAGTACTATTTAATGAAGCTGCCAGCTGAGGAACTTTAAGCGCCCGTTTCTGAAACTACACACAAATGTATTTGTCCTCTTGCTGCGTTGTACATGCAGAGCCTCCCACTCCTTTTTATATTCTGGATAGAGTCAGTTTTCACTGTTCGGTAAAGGGAGGTGTATAGTGTTGTACAAGATAGTCAACGTATTGGAAATTTCTGCTTGGAAAAACCTTAATTTCTCAGAACAAGAATAGATTGACGAGTTTCAGAAGATGGTGATTTGTTTTTGGCCATTTTGAGCCTGTAACAAAACATAACATTGTTGATGCCCTAGAGACTCAACTAGTCTAAAGATGGCCAGTTTTATTGCTTCTTTAATCTGCACAACAGTTTTCAGCTGTGCTAACATAGTTGATCATTTAAGACTTTTAAAATGATAATTTAAGTCATTTAAAATGATAAACATGGATTACCATTTAAACACAGGACTGATGGTTACTTACAGTGCATCTGGAAAGTATTTACAGTGCTTCACTTTTTCCACATTTTGTTATGTTACAGCTGTACAAGATTGATTCAATTAAGTGAAAAAAAGTTGGTTTTATATTTTTGACAGATAAATTGGCAGAAATCAAGAACGAAAATATAAACATGTACATAAGTATTCACAGCCTTTGCTCGATACTTTGTTGAAGCAATTACAACCTCAAGTCTTTTTGAGTATGCAAGCTTGGCACACCTATTTTGGGCAGTCCATAGCGCTCTGGAGCAGGTTTCCATCAAGGATGTCTCTGTACATTGCTGCATTCATCTTTTCCTCAATTCTGACTGGTCTCCCAGGTCTTGTCGCTAAAAAACATCCCCACAGCATGATACTGTCACCACCATGCTTCACCGTAAGGTTGTTATTGGCCAGGTGATAAGCGGTGCCTGGTTTTCTCCCAACATGACGCTTGGCATTGAGGTCAATGAGTTCAATCTTGGTTTCAGACAAGATAATTTAGTTTCTCACGGTCTGAGAGTCCTTTTGGCAAACTCCAGGCAGGCTGTCATGAGCCTTTTACTGAGGAGTGGCTTCCGTCTGGCCACTCTAACAT
Source organism: Novumbra hubbsi (assembly GCA_016801125.1). Classification (NCBI taxonomy): domain Eukaryota; kingdom Metazoa; phylum Chordata; class Actinopteri; order Esociformes; family Umbridae; genus Novumbra; species Novumbra hubbsi. The sequence continues at coordinate 64,220 of JACXGK010000003.1, forward strand.
ACAGGCCTGATTGGTGGAGTGCTGCAGAGATGGTTGTTCTTCCGGAAGGTTCTCCTCTCTTCCCAGAGCAACGCTGGAGCTCTGTCAGAGTGAACATCGGGTTATTGGTCACCTCCCTGACTTAGGCTCTTCTCTCCCGATCGCTCAGTTGGGCCGGGCCGCCAAGAAAAAATAATTGATCCCCAGCTGATTTTGTATGTTTGCCCACTGACAAAAAAATTCAGTCTATTTGAACAGTGAGATACAAAAAACGCATTTCAAATAGTAATTGATTTGCATTTTACTCAGAGAAATAAGTATTTGACCCCTTTGCAAAACTTGACTTGATTGGCAAAACATTTGTTGGCAATCAGAGGTCAGACGTTTCTTGTAGTTGGCCACAAGCTTGACACACATCTCAGGAGGGATTTTGTCCCACTCCCCTTTGCAGATCCTCTCCAAGTCATTAAGGTTTCAAGGCTGATGTTTGGCAACTCAAACCTTCAGCTCCCTCCACGGATTTTCAATGGGATTATGGTCTGGAGACGGTCTTGGCCGCTTCAGGACCCTAATGTGCTTCTTCTTGAGCCACTCCTTTGTTGGCTGTGTGTTTTGGGTCATTGTCATGCTGGACCCACACCACATTTTCAATGCCCTGGCTGAGCAAAAGAGCTTCTCACTCAAGATTTGACAGTTCATGGCTCCATCCATCATCTCTTTGATGCAGTGAAGCTGTCCTTTCCCCTTAGCAGAAAAACACCCCCAAAGCATAATGTTTCCACCTCCATGTTTGACGTTGGGGATGGTGGTCATAGGCAGCATTCCTCCTCCTCCACACATGGCGAGTTCAGTTAATTCCAGAGAGGTTGATTTTGGTCTCATCTGACCACAACACTTTCACCCAGTTCTCCTCTGAATCATTCAGATGTTCATGTGCAAACTACAGACAGGCCTGTACATGTGCTTTCTTTGGCAGGGGGACCTTCAGGGCGCTGCAGTTTCAGTCCTTCACCGCTTAGTGTTTTACCAATTGTTTTCTTGGTGTCTATGGTCCCAGCTGCCTTTAGATCATTGACAAGATCCTCCCGTGTAGTTCTGGGCTGATTCCTTACCGTTCTTGTGATCATTGAAACTCTACAAGGTGAGATCTTGCATGGAGCCCCTGATCGAGGGAAATTGACAGTTATTTTGTGTTTCTTTCATTTGCGAATAGTCGCACCAACTGTTGTAAACTTCTCACCAAGCTGCTTGGCGATGGTCTTGTAGCCCATTCCAGCCTTGAGTCGGTCTACAATCTAATCCCTGACATCCTTGGACAGCTCTTTGGTCTTGGCCATGGTGGAGAGTTGGGCAAACATACAAAATCAGCAGGGTAGTAAATATTTTTTTCCTCCACTGTACATGTATAGATTTGCTAGATTTGCTAAAATATATATATAAAAAAAAAAAAAATGCACATTTTCTTTGTGGTATTGTGTTTAGAAAAAAGCGCTGCAAATACTTTATGGATCCACTGTATAATGTGCCTCAGCACTCCTATGTAGATATTCCATAATCTTCCCTTTCCTGCTGAAATAGTCATCTACAACATTAACAATATCTTCACTGTATTTCTGATTTATTTAGTGGTATTGTAATGGCCAATAACTAAATCTGGTATTTTGTCTAAGTCATTTAAACTGAACAAGAATAACCGGAAACCCTATTTAGTGTAAGCATTTTAATTTGTAGCTGCTGATGTTGTGCAAATTTCTTCTACAAATGTAACGACATATGCCTTGTGGATCTCTATTTGTACACTAACTTTCAGACTATTTTTTTTCCATCAGTGTTCCAACATTCCATGACCTTCCAGAGGAGATTCTTAGCAAGCTAGCAGATGTCCTTGAGGAGGTAAGCAATGAATTAGCTTAGCTAAATATTTTTCCTTTTCGTAATGTCTTCCTAAGGCTACATTAGTTATAGTTTCATATTTTTTTAGGAATGTCAATGTAATTTTGTAAGTATCAAATGCATCAATTGTGTTGCTTTTAGGATTCAAACCAGCATGTTGCCAAATCAGCAAATATTGAAATATATTTTAGAAAACCCTTTTTATTTAAGGACTAATCACAAGATACTCAGATCCTCAGCGTTAATCCCCAGAGAGCAAGCAAGTACAAAAACTGAAGCACTGTCAATAGGAAAACATTTTTAGTACGGTCGGAACTTGTAAGGAAGAAACCTACAAGATTTTGACTTGTATGGGTGGCTAGTCCTCTTTGGGCTATGCCAGGTAAAAATTAGGTGGACATTACCTTTGGGCAGCAACCAAATCAAAATTCTTAATACTTAATATTCTTTCCCCCAATATTGTGTGTTACTGTACGCTACCCTGGCCTAACACTGAGTTTTCTACACTGTTTGATTAGGTGGAAGAATCCATATCATGAGATAATTTCTCCATGCAAAATCTGTACATATCCTTCTTAGTTTTTGGTCCTATTTGAGGACTCACCTGTTCAGATGATCCCATATGTTTAGGTCAGGGAACTGGAATGGCCATGTGTGGGTATTGAGAATGCTTTAGATAATTTCCACTGGAAGATCCAACAATTATCCAGTTTTTGATACCAGCTAGAGTTCATGATGCCGTCCCTGCAACATCACAGATCTACCACCATACTTTGAAGTGCGAAGTAGGTTTGCGAAGTAGGTTTGTCTAATCTAATTATAGTTTTTGACCATAAGAGTCAACCAACTTCTGCAGTTTTCCATTTGAGTGGGAGCCAAATACACTGGGGTCCTCAATCAGGCAGGTTAATCACAGTTCCATTTGATTTAAACGTCATTATTGCTGTAATAGTGAAGATTATGTTTTCTTTATTTCTGAAGCTCAACTACATTTGTTCACATTTTATTTGGGTATCCTCTGACCAGTGGTCTGAGGCTTACAAGCAGGCTGGGGCCCCCTGGCGGACATGAACCCCTGGCGGACGTGGTCCCTAATCGGCCGCTTAGGTTGCTTATGCCTAGGGCCGGCCCTGCCTCTGACCTTCCTCGTGTTGACAGATGAATAAGGGAATTTGGCACGTGTTTCACCACAAAAGTATACCCCAGTTAAACATAAGATCACAGATGACCTCTTATTATATTATAACTCTGTCTGCATTTCCATGTGAATGCATATGTGCGTCCATGGTATCCAGGCGATTTATCAGTAGTTTTTAATTGTTGCATTAGGTGCCGCTAAAGTTCTAAAGGGTATTTTTGCCGGTCCCTGTAACTAATCTTCTTGTTTGTGCGGTCCTCTCTGGTTGCAGACACACTATGAGGATGGAGAGTACATCGTCAGACAGGGGGCCACAGGAGACACCTTCTTCATCATCAGTAAGGGAATGGTGAGACCATCCAACTAATTATGAAGATTGTTATCATTAGTTGCATTGTTGTCCTTGTTCCCATGATCATTATAAAAGAAAAACATGTGGTCACTACTACCTATAGAATATATCATAATTAAAATGCAAATCAGACGCCATCTTTCTCATCCCTCTCATTCCCGGTACCTCTACCCTTCTTTCATATTCTCCCTGGACATCTTTCACTATTTACTGGCACCTCTCTGATTTTCAATGTTGGCATGGGAGAAAATATGTGCAGGAAGTGAAAACAAATGTCGGTCTTTATTTTCAAATTATCGCTTTGTTATGCAAATGGTGACAAATAGAAAGAGAAGCCTTAATTTAGTCAAAATTTCATGTATATCGTCATTTAATGATCCCAGCTGCTTAGTTGGAACACGCTGACTTAAAGTAAATATTTCAGACCCCAGTATGTCAGGCTTATTGACATCGGCCTTCTGCAAAGCATTGTGGGGGTTCTGTCATGGTTTAGCGCCTGTGAAGAGTAGGTGACTTTGTTGTCTTTAAGCCATTTTGCCACATCTTTGAAAGTTTACTTGGGGTCAAATTCCATTTGGAAGACCCATTTGCGACCAGGTTTTCACCTGGTATTGCCTAGTTGACGCCATCTATTTTGTAAAGTGCAACCATCCCTCTTACAGCAAAGCACCCACACAGCATGATGCTGCCACTCCCATGATTCACAGTTTGGTTGGTGTTCTTCGGCTTGCAAGCCTCCCCTTTCTCCTCCAAACTAATGATGGTCATTATGGCCAAACGGGTTAATTTTTGTTGTTTCTTCAGACCAGGGGACATTTCTCCAAATCTTTCTCCAGATCGTTGTCCCGATATGCAGTTGCAGGCCTCTTCCTTGCTAAGCGTCCTTTTTGGTAGCGGCGATACAGGTCACGTTTTACTGTGGATATAGATACTTTTGGACTGGTTTCCTCCAGTATCTTTATGTCTTTTGCTGTTCTGGGATTGATTTGCACTTTTTGCACCAAAGTATGTTAATATCTAGGTTACAGAAAGTTTGTCCTTCCTGAGCCGTGTGGTGGTTGCGTCGTCCTTTGGTTATTTATATTTGCATACTATTGTCTGTACAAAGGAATTTGATACTGTCAAGCTTTTCAGAATTGCTCCCAAGGATGAACCAGACCTCTGGAGGTCTACAAATCTTGGCTGATTTGTTTTAGTTCTCTCATGATGTCAAGCAAGGAGGCACTGAGACTGAAGTACAGTGGGGCAAAAAAGTATTTAGTCAGCCACCGATTGTGCAAGTTCTCCCACTGAAAAAGATGAGAGGCTTGTAATTTTCAACTATGACAGACAAAATGAGAGAAAAAAAGATCCAGAAAATCACATTGTAGGATTTTTATGAATTTATTTGCAAATTATGGTGGAAAATAAGTATTTGGTCAATAACAAGAGTTTATCTCAATACTTTGTTGTATACCCTTTGTTGGCAATGACAGAGGTCAAACCTTTTCTGTAAGTCTTCACAAGGTTGTCAACCACTGTTGCTGGTATTTTGGCCCATTCCTCCATGCAGATCTCCTCTAGGGCAGTGATGTTTTGGGGTGACTTTCAACTCCCTCCAAAGATTTTCTATGGGGTTGAGATCTGGAGACTGGCAAGGCCACTCCAGGACCCTGAAATGCTTGTTACGAAGCCACTCCTTTGTTGCCCGGGCGGGGTGTTTAGGATCATTGTCATGCTGAAAGACCCAGCCACGTTTCATCATCAATGCCCTAGCTGAAGCTGATGGAAGGAGGTTTTCACTCAAAATCTCATGATACATGGCCCCATTCATTCTGTCCTTTACACGGATCAGTCGTCCTGGTCCCTTTGCAGAAAAACAGCCCCAAAGCATGATGTTTCCACCCCCATGCTTCACAGTAGGTATGGTGTTCTTTGGATGCAACTCTGCATTCTTTGTCCTCCAAACAGGACAAGTTGAGTTTTTACTAAAAAGTTCTATTTTGGTTTCATCTGACCATATGACATTCTCCCAATCTTCTTCTGGATCATCCAAATGCTCTCTAGCGAACTTCAGACGGGCCTGGACATGTACTGGCTTCAGCAGGGGGACAGGTCTGGCAGGTTCCACATGGTGGAAATCTAACAAATAGCTTCTTGAAAACAGTTTGAATGTAAGATAGTGGGTTTTCCCAGGCTACTTTGCACAAACCTTAGATGTTCATTGACTCAGCGATTAGTCAACTTTACATTTAGAGTATTGTCCATTACAGAACAGTTTTAGTACTGCACTTGGCCTACAGTGATGGCTGAGATGAACAGTCTCCCCCATAGGAATGTGTAATTGTAATCAATGTAAACTGCTACCCCTACCCCCCCCCCACTCCTTGTGTCCAGGTGAATGTGACCAGGGAAGATAAACCCAATGGGGATCCGGTCTACCTCCGCAGCATGGGAAAGGGAGACTGGTTTGGAGAGAAGGCCCTGCAAGGGTAAGACAAAGCAAAAGCCTTTACCGCAAACTTTTAATTCCAGTTTCCATCTTTCACTATTTCTCTTTTTTCATAAAAGCCTGTTTAATTCTCGGGGGACATTAAACCGTTAAAACTGTCCACACATTTTTTGTTGAGACTTAAGATCTCACAGTACTTTGCAGAGTACTAGAATTGTGTCTGAGCAGTAAAACATTTTTTCAAATTCAAAGATACCTAAATACATTGAAAAGTAACAAAACAAGTCAGTATTATGCGTCACTTACAGAACTCTTTTGCCTTTGGCTGTTATTTGCTTCATTCCCTGTCCAAGTGTTTTAAAACAACTTCAATTATGTTCAGGTCGTGACTCTGAATTGTTGATTCTAATACTATCAGTTTCCCATCTGCAGACTTCCAAGTAGGTCATAATTATCTTTGCAGAGTGCTTGGGTTCATTACTCTGCTGAAGGACAAAGTTATAGATGGCCATCTATTGGACTAAAGTTCACGTGTCTGATGACCCTGACAGATGCTGAGCAAACACTTTAGATGATTTTTGTCTGTCCTTCAAGGAAGTGACCTTTAAGAATTGTTCATCGGGCGCAGACAGCATTTGTCATTTTTTATATATCTTCTAGCCTCACAAGACATGAATGATTTGAAGGGCAACACAAAACTTGCAACATAAAAAAAAAGAAAATGAATGCATGTTCTCAAATGGCCTAGGACTTTTGCATGTATGTACAGTATGTAGTAGTACTCTACAAAGGACTCCGCATTGTAATATTTTTTGCCTTTTCTGTTTATTGTGTAACAAATTAACAATGAAGCTAGCACCACCTTGTGGTTACTGTATGGGGGTACTATTTACCAAAATAACTAGAATAACCTATGAAGCAAAAATTATACCATTTGAGAGTGAGATGAATTCATATTTACAGTATGTCATCAGTGAATAATAATAATCACAATAAACACTGCTCCAAATGAACCGAAACACCTAAATCACAATTATCAAAAAATATTAGAGATCCAAAACTGTATTTTACTGTATATTATGTCATTTGTGGAGAACAAAAATCACAAAATACCAGTCCTGCTGCTGGGTTGATGCCCTTCTACGGCCCTGTCCAGCTCTACTTGGGTAACGGCACATCTCCTGGTATCCAAGCTCCTGAGACTGTATTGGGAGACACCGCTGGAGGAGCTGGACTACCTGTGCAACCTAAATGGGCTGCCAGTACCGCCCTCATGCTACCAGTAGTGCCAAGGACACCAGAAAAACTAGAGAAGAATCAGTCAGAACAGATAAAGGAGAGAGAAATTGTCTATAGCCATTACCTCAAAAACCATTCTCTTTTTGTGTTGTCACTTATGGACATATTAATAAACCTGCAGTTGAATAGACTTGGTGTTATACTGTGATATGTGGTTTTTTTGGTTTTTTTTTGCCCTTAATGTTTCTGAGCTGTGTATATCTATATTGAATGCAAATACATGGTCTTCAGATTTTTCTTTTCACGTGCACACGTGTGCCCTCTAATGACATCTAAGATGGGCATCTGTATTCATTCTCAGAACAATGTAGTGTCCACAACTTACTAATCCGCGTGTCTTTGGCTCTGGGCGTCTTGCTTAAATCAGCCCAGTGAAGATTTGCTTTGATGGTCAGATATGTCTCCCAAATGTTACAATTGATCACAATATTCTTCAGGGGGGACTGCCATGTATTTTTTTTTTAATCAAAACTTAATGGTCAATCCACTGCCTTCGATCTTTAATTACAATATTTAGACATTTTCCCAGCAGTCAGACTGGACGGTGTATTGTGTGTGTGTGTGTCTGCATGTGTGTTGTCAAATCAAATTATTTTACATGAGTCATCTCCAACGGGTGTAAACCTAACAGAGACGCTTAATTTCAAGCTTTCAGGTCTAAGAAAAACAATGGCAATCCTGTGTGACCCTTCTAGGATATGCCGCCCTAGACCATCACTGACCCACCACCAAACCAGTCAGAAGGTGTTTGCACCACGGCATGTCCAGACTCACATGCCACATGCTCAGTGTGAACCTGCTCTCCTCTATGAAGAGTACGGGGTTCCTATGGCGGACCTGCCAACTCTGGTGTTCTCTGGTGAATGCCAATTGAGCTGCATGGTGCTGGACTGTTAATACAGGTCCCACTACAGGACGATGGGACCACATGCCACCCTCGTGGAGTCCGTTTCTGACAGTATGTTCGGAAACATGCACCCCAGTAGCCGGCTGGAGGTCATTTTGTAAGGCTCTGGCAATGTGCCTCCTGTTCCCCCTCACACAAAGGAGCAGATATCGGTCCTGCTGCTGGGTTGATGGCCTTCTACAACCTTGTCCAGCTCTCCTCGTTTAACGACGTTGCCTATCAAGTGCACCGGTTGTCAGTTTGATTTGCCCCAAAACAGGTGACAATGATTCACAATCACTTACACATCCTAACTGGACAGATTGATTTCCCTTGGAGTTTAATTGACGTGTTATTTTATTTTTTGCAGTGTATATATTCGAAACACCTGGAATACATAACACATTCTAATCATAAAG